>OY759159.1:16393751-16488790 GCA_963662125.1 Diplazon laetatorius
AATTGTAATTTGTGGTGATACGGATAGAGACGCTTGTTCCATTTCAGTCGTTATTGTCATCGAAATGTTTTACGAGTGAGAACGCCCAACGAACGGTCGGAGGATCGAAGAGAATGTGGGATAAGGGACGCTCTACGGATTCACGAGAGACGAGAGAAATTCTCGAGTGCGGGGAACGAAACTTTGATGTCTCCCATTCGAGGAGCGAGGTATGCTGCCGGAGGCATGGTGCTCCTCCCCTCCCGCCCGCCCCCCGTCCACCCTCTCGCGGGTTCTTAATAGGAAACGTTTCCCTCTAAGGAGTCTCGGAGCAGAAGGTGGGGGCGGGGGGAGGGGGCGGGTGGCGTAACTCAATCAAGGATGAGAGCCTGGGATCCGAGAATGGCAAAGGTTACTTCGTATAACTGTGTAGAACGTTTTCGCTGGCGCGAGCGCAGCCCCTAACCCCTCCACCCACGTAATTCGATAAGATTTACTTGAGGCTTGGGCCGCGAACGAGAAACGAAGAGCAACGGCATTGTAAGCCGCGTGGGGATATACCACACACTTGGGCGCTGACTCTCCCGCGAACGAACAAGACGTCACTCGATTCGACACGAGACGGAGACTCAAAGTCACGCCGCAACTGCCACGGAGGTAGCTCTCTGGGTTAGCCAGCTAGCCATCCTTACTCCGTATCAATCGAATTCGCTACGGTTGCTTTTTCACCATCAAACCCTATTTTCATCCGAGTGTCCGAACTCCCCGTGTCTACTTCAATTTGTCCTTTATCCATCCATTGCCAATTTTCAATCCATCAAAAATCTTCGTTTTCTAGATTGATACTAATAATAATATAATTCGTTAATAGCTCGAGATTGGGTATCAATGAATTTATCAAATTCGAGATTAACATTTGTTGTCATAAAAGTCAATGTGGCCAAGACCTCCGGCACATCGATAAATCAATCATCCCGAGCGTAGAATCTGTATACGTCGGCAGTCACAGAAGCTAGCCCTCGGGGGGGTGCGCGCTATACAACTGCCAACGGGATTTCCGTTGTGTTCGATGAATCGTGACGCGTTACGTCTGTCACTCGTCGCAAAACAATTCTAGAGAGAATCGACATCGCGAAATTCTGACTCTCCGTGTGTTTCTCCGCTTCGTGAGCGTTGTGTGAAAGTCTTTATAGCGGTATACATATATAATGTATTTGTGTGTGGCGAGAGAGTACATGGACATGGACGTGTGTGGCCTGCGTGTATAAGCAGGCAATGCAACAAGTGTCCTGAGGTTTTGAATCACAAGCAGATCGCGAAGCGGTGAAGAGCGAGCGACAGGGTGGAACAGAGCGAGAGAGAGAGAGAGAGAAAGAGGATACGAGAGAAAACGAGATAAATAGACTCGGCGAGAGGAAGCCAGGGGCGGGGGGGGGGGATGAGGATGAATATAAGCGAAAGTGGGTGTAAAGGAAAGTCGAAATATGGCGAATAAAGAAGAGACGAAGGAGCCAATGAAAGAGAGACAGAAAAACGGGTGCGGGGGGGCTATAATGCACATTTTATAGTGCAGTGGAGAAGATGGGGTGAGAGAGAAAGAGAGAGAAGGCGCGAGCTTGCGCGGAGCGAAAAGAAAAATATATAGAAGAGAGAGAGGGAAGCGGAATGCGCGATACGATACCCCGGAGAGCGGTTTACGCGAATACCGCCGCGCCGGAACATGTGAGATGACGTATAGTATCGGGTGTTCGACGCTCGAATGCCTCAATGAATAGCCCCGCGCGCGCTCTTTTCACCCACGGGAATGGATCACGTCCCGTTGTGAAATCTGTAAATATCCGCGTGTCAACGTTCACCCGAGCGTTATGAAATTTCGACGATTTTTGATGGTCACCCATTCGTTCGATCGGTCATCGGCCTATTTTCCGTTTTTGGTTCAATCAAAATGGGATTTTTTTTTCTTTAATATTCCGTTTCAATTTAATTTGGAATTTAGATATATATATATTTTTTTTGATAAAAAAAATGAAAAATAAAAAAGATTGGAAGGTGTAACCGAATGACAAGGGTCGACGAAGCTTACCGTTCTGTAGGTTCTTTTTTGTCCCGCATGTTTGCCCGGTCGTCCTTCGAGATCCACGTGAACGGCGTGGATAATGTCGAAGAAATTTTCCACAATGGCTACCTTTTTGTAAACTCTACCCGGAGCCACGGTTCCTTCTGCACCGTTCAACGCCTAAAATCAGAAACAGAAAAAAACAAACGAATTAATTGAGAGACCATTGGGCTTGCAATATCATCACAACATTCATTACAAATTGCGTACTGAACTAAAACTACGAAGGTACCGAGCTCACACGGAAATGTCGATGTCAGATAGAAATTTGCCGATGGATCGGATAGCATTAGGATGCATATCACGTAGAAGGGATTCGATGGTCCACGGCAGGAACCTTCTATCTCGATAACGAGTCCAACGATGCAGCGCCATCTCGCGGAGGGTAGTTAACTCTCGAGGGTCGATAACCGAAGGTTCTACAGAATTCTATATCCTCGTGATAAAACATGATCAACGTTGGGTACGAAGTTTCCTGGCTTACCGATCGTCGTTGATAATCTCAGCTCGCGACTGAGCCTGACATCGGTAATGTCGTGCTGCAGAGACCTAGCTTTTCGAGGGGATGTTGAAAGCACCAGAGGGTGCGAGGGTAAGCGTCTCTTCCTTGCCCAAACAAAGACCACCCTTTCGACGTACCGCTTGCAATGCATTATTCGGACTCGTGCCGAACGATTGATCCATGATTATCGGTTGACGACGGATTTTTGCACATCAAGAGAATGGGCGATTCATCGCTTCCGATGAGAATTATGATCTCGTAATTGAATTATACGAAAGGATAAACGATGATGCAAATAGCAATTGAACGGACGGGAAAGCGCAAGGACCGCGGGACGCGCCGGACCCTCGACGGGCTACTCTATCGACCCTCCCCTTGGTTCCAACCCCTTGGCTCCAACACCCCAACCTTCAAGACTCAAGAAGTTTGCCGCGCGTGCGCGACATTATTGTATTTCCTTAAACACCTGTTGAAGGATGGAAGTTGAACTCGTGGGAAGCTCACGGAAGTGCCGGTTCGGTTAAGGGGTTGCGGTCAAAGTGTATAACAACGCTCCCACCCGATTTGCCTACCGAGACACACTGCGCTTCGATTGAGACGTCGAGCGTTCATCTCTCCCCGCCAGACAGCATCGGGTTTCCCAATATCATCGGAATATCAGAATCTCGTGCATCGTGATAATTCATTTTTCGGTTATTGTGTTGCCAAATGCAGAAAAATCCAATGATCAATAAATGGGTAAAAAATATTTGGTGGGGATCGTGATATGTTCAACCTAGGCGAGCGATCGCTGCCAAATCGCTCGAGGCTAAGCCCGCATAGTTTGCATGAACAGTCGTTGGAATAAACATCGCTCAACGAACACACACGCAAAAAAAAAAGACTGTTTCCGAAACTAATTCACGGTGAAAAAGCTGCTGTGCTGACGAATAAAACATCGGTTTTGTGCGTAAATCAATTTTTTTCGTTTTAATGTAAACCGTAAACCAATATTGCCGGACGCATTTAACATGGGAAATACGGCAATGATTTGATCGGTGGGCACTGTCATTTTTGCAGATGTATTTGCGCGAAGCCGTTTTTTTTTAGTTTTATTTTTTTCGCTATGCAGGAGTGATAATATAGCCTCCGGCGTTTTGAGTGCGGGTATAAAAAACGATAACGCACGGATGGACGGATCACGGACGATTACGGATCAAGGGGTCATGACACCGTACGATTTGATAGAAATCGCGTGGTGCTTTTTTTTGTTGTGAAGTGAAGAGTTTAAGCTATGCGTATCAAATCGGACGACGTTGAAAAGTCCAGATCAATGGTTCAACAGTCTCAGAAATTTGTACAAGAGTTTCATTCAACGCTATAATTAATTTTTGTTTTCATTAGTTAATTCAAATTTGAAAATTTCGTATGATTTGGAATCAAGCGCATCTCCACAATTTTCGAGAAAATATATAAAACCGGTATGCAAGGTTTTGTTTATTTCCCCCATGACAGTGTCATGGTACCTTGAAACTCTGTTCAGGACAATTCAGACAGAGCAAGGCAGCACCAATATTATCTTCCCCCTGCCTGCCTCTCTCTCTCTATCTCTCGCACACAAACACACACACACACAGACCCACATGCACACACAGATACGTGGCATCGAACGATCGTGTGTGGGGTATCGTGCAGGGGTGAGTTTCACAGCTGAACGCACGAGGCGTGTGTTCGGCATCCTGTCGCCTGCCGGCCGCTTGCGTCACGCAATGCGTATCGGACTATAACGAGCGTGTGGTGGATGTGCGAGGTCGACTGCTCTAACCAAACCCAGCATGCGTAACCAGCTCGCACTGTATATATCGACACCCTGTCCCGGATTAATCGCCCCCCCCATCCCCCCTTCAACGAACCCGCCACATCAATACGGGACATTTCGACCCAAGTCGATTACGTCAAAGGACCCATCGCTTTTATGTTTTACCAATCGTTCTTTCGGTTCTAACAATTTTACAAGGTCAAACAACATGAGCTCTGTTGAATTATTCATAAATGTATAACAATAACAATTGAATATAATCCCCCCAGTTAATGTTAATTCAAACATACTGAACAAATTTAAAAAAAAGTTCTTTGGATCACAAGATTTCGAAACTAGACATTTCAAGCATCAAAATGCATTTTCTTTCATCTCATTACGACAATTTTTAAAGAAGTTACAGCCTTTCAAATATCACTCGAAAAATTGTAAAAATGTTCTGCTCCTTTAATTTTTTTCGTACGTACACTCGTGCAGCTTACTTTTCTGTTTCCCTTGGCAAGTAGCGACCATTCTGTTTACGGTGTACCATACGCGTTAAACAAACCGTTCAGCAGAGGGTTCGTGACAAAATGTCGCTTTCTCGATAACGCGGTTACGAGCAGGGAGGTAGGGTGGGTCAAAATGTGGAGGTAACGAGGGGTCCCTGGCACGCTGGAAACCGTTGGCCGTAGCTGCAGTCCACGTATACCGGATCGACCGCGTATACGGGGTGTGCTGTACACCGATTGCGATCGAAACGCGTCCCAGGAATTCGATACGTATCGATGAATGCCCGCCCTCCTCCGTATTCGAGGGCTTCTCTCCGAGGCTCGGGAACGTCAATGTGGCTGGTGCTGCTCGTGGTGACCGGGTGGGACAAGCCCTGTGCGGTCGGTGGGACATGCGAGGGACGGAAACTAGAATCGACCGAGTTATCGCGGTGAAGGTCACGAGGTTGCCACCCCACCGATAACGCGAAACCCACCCTTTCATCGACGTCCATCCAGCATCCACCTCGATTCCCCAACAACGCTATCGGGTATCGATCGTTTTACACGCTGAATCGAAGATCGCAATCAAAATGCGCAAACGATTCATCTCCAGCTTCGCGGTCGAGTCGCTGCAGCACCGTGCAACGTGACGACTTTCCGGTTTTTTTTTTTTTTTTTTTCGTTCCACTTCCATTTCGTTGATCATTGAAAAGCCACGTGAATATTGGGTGTCGGTTATTCATTGTTAGGTATATTCGTTGTTAAAAGTTATTTCGGCCGTGTGTGTTGCCGTTGAATCGAAGTCGAAATTGGAAATCCCAAAACGATTCGAGAACTTCCGGGTTCTCTTTTCCGGTGGTGCGGCTTCGCCCGTACACGCCATCTCGAATGTCCGAGGAGTCTCGGAAACAGCGCAGAGAGCCGGAAATCCGAGAAGACGAAAAAAAAAGTCAAGAGACCAAGTCGCGTGAGATCGTGTGCTTAGCGATTGCTCGGGTTGATCCTCGGCACGAAAAACGTCTGCGCGAATTATACGCTTACGAAATCAAGGATTTGGTCAAAGTGTGCGAAACCATTGAAAATTAATGGAAGCATTGAAACAAAGTTTGAAATTGTCATTATTTTTCAACCAACTTGTTGTCCATGTTTTTTTTCCCAAAACAATTATAAATTCGATACACAATACACGGATTACAAATGCGTTGTTACACGTGTGTAACACACAGCATGTGCAGAGTGTTTTATTTATTTTCATTATTATTTTTTCTCTTTTTTTTGTCGTTTTTGCTCTGCAATGTCAACGCCGAGAACCGGGACGGCGTGACTCGGCGTTTGCATTGAAAAACGTACACGAATCTCCATTCGCAAGTACGAGAGAGAAAGAGAGGATACAATGGCGCGACCGCACATTCGGCGTGGCGCGAGCGCGCGTGCGACCGAATCGGATTAAAAAAATTCCACGTGTCCCGAGTATAGGACGACGAGAGCGAAGAGCGAAGAGGGTCGGGTTGGCGGGGGCCGTTACCGTACCGCGTTCGCTGTGGCGCCGGTGTTTCGTTCGCTCGTTTGGTTCGCGGAACGGGACGCGAGAGGCGCGCGGAGAGACCTCCAGTCGCCGGTATAGCGCACAGGGGGGATTCTAGGTACAGCGGAAGAGTTGGGGGAGTTCGTGCTATGTGGCTGTTGGGCCGGGTGTTCGGACCCGCTAGATTTGTGTTTACCGCGAGCGTGTGTGTGTGTGTGTGTACGTTGCAGACGCAAACGTCGCGCATAACGCCGAGCCGCGTCACTACAGCGAACGGGGCGAGGAGGGTTGTCCCGTCGGCGATATAAATTCATTTCGCGATCACAAAGCGGCCCCGGGGCCGTTTCTACCGAGCCGTGTAGCTCGAGTCTACCGCTACCCACCGTCGTCCCTCCATCCTCCTCACACCGCGAGAACTCAGTTAATCGCAACGAATTTCGATCGTTCAACGCTCACAGCCTCACCGTCGTATTCGCGTTTGTATTGTTCCACTCTGGCAACCAACGAAATGACATCGAGACGATTCTAAAAAAAATTCCTCGAAATCTCATTCTCACCTTTTATCGGAACAACATTTTGTGTGTTTTCGAACCTCATGCGGTTGCTTCTTTCGAGTCGCTTGTTTTCCCATGACAACACCAAAGTGGGTACCTCAATCTGTCCATCGGTAGCGCCGGGCTTGTGAGCTTGAGTTTCGAAACACCGATGAACGAGGTACACAGCGAGAGACAGACCGAGTTCAACGAGAGACGGACAAGGTCGGACGACGAGCCGAGCAGAGAGGCGGATGCGTGTGATTGGGTTAGTTTTAGTTTGTCGGGGACGGGAATCGACGCAGCGTAGCCTGGCCACCCAGTAGCCATTTAGATAAACGACCGGCCCCTGTTGAGTGCCGCACGCGGGATGCCAACAGCCGCAGAGGGAAATAGATGTATATATATATATATATATATACGTATTTATATACACCAGAGGCGGCAACGCGGGAGGGGGGGGGGAGCACGGTCGTACGGTTGTATCTGACACAGATGTGGGTGAGTACACACGAGAGGCTCGGTGAAAAAAAAACGAAAAATATAGGAGAGAAACGACTGAAAGCGTACGGGAAGAAGACCCGGGAGAGAAAAAAAATACTGTGAACGAAGTGGTTCGCCGGAGTAGAGATAAAAATATTTGGTCTCCGGTGACGGAACAAAGAGGCACTCCGCAGGTATCGAAAACCGTGGCTGGCGGGGCATCACCCACGATGGATTTATTTGGGGAACCCATTCGACCGTACAGTCATCTTCTTCGAGCATATTCATCGATCATCCGCGAGGATAGATGATTCTCTCCGGGTTTTTTTTTTCTCTCAAAACGCCTCACGAATTTTTCTTCAAGAACATCGTCGAAAGATTCGAGGATAAGGAGTTCTCGTTTGAAGAACCAATTAAGCACTCTGTGCAAATCTACCACCGATCTTGAGATAACGAGTACAGAGAATGTTTCGCGATTGTCGGAGAGATACCAAGGCAACCTCGGGAGAAATTTGGCAGCTATAACGTGTCGGTTTTCGTCACTGCAGATGCTACGTCGACGGGAATTAACATCATCGGCGCTAACGAAGATAGTGTAACCGTTCCCCGATTACCGAATCACATATATATATATATATATTTGTACATCCACATATGTAACTCCTCTACATTATCTTCGTCTTCTCCACAAGTGCAGTGGCGGATGAGTTCTCTCTCGAAATCGCGTCGATCCTCGTTCGATTGAGGAAACTAAAACTGGTGAAACTGCTCTCAAGAGGGTTCTCTCAAACTTCAGGATCCAACTCTCTCACCCTCCTCCATCGCCTGGCGGCAAAGTGGCTCTCGGCCGACTCCCTTCTTCACGCGGGCTCAGGGAGAGCTCTCTCGTCGTGCAGCGCTTCGAGGTCGCGCTCCAATCGATACGCGAGAGCGAATCGAGTCGAGTGGCGCGCACACGGCTACAAACCCTGTACAATACTATATACCACGTATGTATACACGTATACATAGAGTTGGATATACAGTTAAGTATATAGTAGGCGCGCGAAGCGAAGCCCGTGACCGGAAGCCGATCGTTCTCGTGGCGAGCCAGAGGACCGAGGAAAAGCCAATCGTACCAAAAGCCACGTCCGGTCGAACGGGCTGGTTTCACCGATATATCCCGGAAAAGCAGAACGTACACTTGTATCCTCAATCCCAAGCCATCTCTGCTTCAATCGCTGCATACACGGGATATTCCACGCCAGATTAGTCGTCCGTGGAATTATCGAAACCTTTGTTTGTTCTTTTATTATTGACGGTACAATGATAATTTCCGGGACAACGGATACTTACACTACTATTGAGTTGGATATTTATTAAATTAAACTATCCAGTGAGCTCAGATGGTTATGTCCTCGGAGCTTGATCATATGCTCCCGGTGTAATATTCAAGTACAGGCTGATAATTTTATTTCACAAATTAAAAATATGACAACGTACAATGAAATCCGTGTGTGACGACCAACTCGGATAAAGTGGGACCTAGATTGTATATCGCGATACCTTATCTGACATTCAACCGACCGAAAGATCAACAGAACGAAACCAAACTGAATAAATTATTACTCGTTTGTTCAAAACTTATACGTCGAGAATAAAACGTATGAGAAACCCACAGCGTCCTTTTTGACCGTCGTCCCGACCCTAAATACGCGGCATCGGAGAATGAGTGAAAGAGGCACAGGGCGATAGGTTGGGAGTATAATATCTCGCGTCGGGCTTTACGGTACAAAGATTCATATCTGAGTCAAAGCCTCGAAGCACAGTTGCACGGTGGGTAGAGGCCTGCGGGCCAAGAGATGCGTTGCTCCAAACGGGACCCCTGAGCTTCGAGCGGGACGGCGGATCGGCGACAATAATTTTTCGGCGAGGATCGTTAAGAGCCGTTTCTTCCGAGCGCCCGAACTGGATTTTCGACACACAAAGCCGCGATACCGCGGCCTAACTACCGACGAGCGGACAAAACTTCGGCAGTTCGGTGAAGATGTTCGGTGCAACGCTGCTGGTCCGTAGGCGGTCGTCCTCGGGTTCTTTGCCGCCTACGGGAGTCGGTGAGCAACGAAAAGAGACAAGGACGGCGGAGGTACGATGGAACTCGAGCTGATAGCAGTGAGTTGCGATGAGAAGAAAGATGTTGAGAAAGAAGAAGAAGATGAAAAAAAATCGTCGGCAGAGTGGGCGTCAGGGGCCACGAGTCTTGCCAGCCTATACATTCCCCGTCCTTCTTCGCAGCCAGCGATGAATGAGGAAGAACGAAAATGTAAGACGCACGGGGATATGAGAGGAAGCGCGCGCGCGCACTCAGAACCGGACGAGGCGTTTGCAGGGTTGCGAAACCGTGAGTGGGAGCTATGGAAAAGGACGGCACGGAAAGGCAGCGAGGGTAGAGGACCAGACGACCAGAATGGTTGTTAGTGTGAGTTCCACAGCTAGCGGTAGCAGTTAAAGCGGAAGATTGTGAGAGACGGAGCGAGGTCTCAACATAGTTGAGTGTGGTAGTGGGATGGGGGGAGAGTCGGGGATCGGGTCCCGTGTGCGGTGGTGATGGCGGTTCTCCCGAACGGAGCGTTGCGGGGGCGGGGAGAGGAAAGCAGGGAATCTCCGGAGATTCCACGCATGGAGAACCGTGGAACGGGCCAGACGAGACCGCCAGGCTTGTTGGTTGCACGGAAGGCAGCTGCCAGCAGCCCGGCTTACCACTGCCTCCAGCACCCACCGCGCCGCGTACGCCACCGCTGCTCATGCTCCCCTTCGTTTCTCCGGGGAAGATATTTTATATCACGGGAAAGAGAGTGAGGAGGAGGAACGAACACTAAAGTGAGAGAGTTCCCGAAGCTGCTGAAGAAGCCCAACGGAATTGAGAAGCAGGGAGGCAACGGAGAAACCGTCGGAAGATATGAAGGGAAGAAAGATAGGAAAGCCATGCTCCGTAAAGATCCGCGGAGCGTTGAAAGATCCGGGCTGTGGAGATCCGAGTTAAAAAAGAGAAGAGGCTGACGGTGGGAAGAAAAAATATATATCTACTCGTTGCCACAGTACTACTGTGAGATGCGACGATCGCTTCTACGGAGAATTGACACCTACAACCGATAGGACAAAGATTGATGAGCCAACGCGTGAACCCAAACCAGAGTTGCTGGACATTTAATGGAGTTTGAGTCTCTCAGGATGAAACTTGCGATATCTTTTTTGGAATACACTATTACCTCGGACAAATTACGCAACCGCTTCGTTATTGACGAGCAAACACGGCCGAGTCAACACGCTGAGATCGTTTCTCTCTTGTTACCACGGTTTGAATGAGAACACGTCGTACGATTACGAGAAACGGTGCATTTGTACGAAAATATTTCAGAAAAGCCAACTCCGATGATAACAGGATGAAGCAGAGCACAGGGATGAACGGGTAGTGCGTTGACGCAGCCATTGGAATCGAGCCATTCAACAGCGGGGGGAGTCCGACAGTCAAATCAGTACAAAACCGAAAGTCCGCCCGACCATTCGTCAAAACCTTTAATGCGCTAAAGCGACGAACGGTGCTGGAGAAACGCGTTTACTATATATATATCGAGAGAGAGAGAGAGATCGAGAGCAAGAGCAATGGATAATATCTCGCCTCTCTCTCTCTTTCTGTCTCTCGACCCGTTCATTTTCGTTCGCTGGTCGCTTTCCGATCGGGACGAGTAGGTCCGCACACTGGCGCGCAAAAAGGCTGCCATTGTAACGGGGCGAGCGGATCGCGTTTCCACCCGGTGCTCGTACGTTCATCAATTCGCCCACCGGTTCGTCGGCAGGGGTGAGAGAGCTTTGCCGACGCTGATGCCATTCGAACGAACCAGAGAAGCAGGAGGCGTGCGAGCAAGCACGAAGCAACACATTCGCTCCGTCTGCCTCGCACATACCGAACGGAGACGGAGAAACAACGAGTCAGTGATCCGCAGTCGACATGAACACACCCGCACACTCGCATTCACTCGCGACTCGTACAAACGGCCGAGATGAAAAAAAAAAAAAAAAAAAAAAAAAAAAAAAACGAAGAGTCAGAGAAAGCGCGTATATGGGTTGCTCGCTGTGTGTCTCTCTGTCGGTCCGCTTGTTCGTCCGCCTCTGCGCTAGTAGCCCCCGTGAGAGAGCTTGGCGTGTCGGATTTCTGTTTGCTTTGCCGCGTCACGCATCGAGCCGCGCCCATTTGGATTTCGCGCGGGGATCGTTTCGCTGGCTCTGTTATATTTCCCTCTCTTTCCACGCGATACCCACTCGCTCCCCGATTCCGTTGTAGCATCCGACTCACTGCTGGATGACAAGGATGGCTCGACCCCGACGAACGACCGAGCCGCTGGGACGTCCCGTACACGAGAGAAAGG
Organism: Diplazon laetatorius; assembly: GCA_963662125.1. NCBI lineage: Eukaryota > Metazoa > Arthropoda > Insecta > Hymenoptera > Ichneumonidae > Diplazon > Diplazon laetatorius. The sequence continues at coordinate 16,405,567 of OY759159.1, forward strand.
GGGATAAGCGGGTGGAATCGAGCAGAGGGAGAAGTAGAAACTGCCCCGGCCGGGTCACGACTTTTACCCTCGAAAAAAAAAAAAACAGGGTCGTAGGGGAGATGCCTTTTTCGATTTACGGTCCGTGGCTGAAACACGTGCTGTACACCGGAACGTGAGTCGGTCAATGCGGTTTGATGATTCGACCGTAAATATAAACATTCGCATCTTCATTTTCCACACCGCCCTCGGGGTTATCCACTTTCGAGAACACCACGAGTACGTATATTTGATTACGCAACACAAATCCCGTTTCCATGGATCTCCATGATTTCCTGAAACGAATTCAAGATTTTAACCTCACTCGACTGCATTGTTTTGCTACTGCTCCCTCCACTACGTAGAAAAACTTAATCGGATTATGTTGGGGCACAACTAACCCATTATCGCGATAGTCTGAGCTCGTGTTCCCGTTGACATCTGACGATACACGAAAAAAAACGATGTAAATTGGGAGACTGAGCGAACGAAGACTCGTCTCCGTATGCTAATACGCTGGCATTAAGAATATACGAGGTTCGGCCTTAAATCGACGGTGAAGAGAGCCAAAGGGCGACGCTGCATGCTAGACGTTTCCGGCCCGTTGTTCGGTCGGGATGCCGGGCTCCTACCGCCACTCATGTGGCGACTCGAGTGATAAATCTTGATGGCTCCCAACTTGCTCTTTCCGAGGAGAAAGAAAAATGGTCCCGCCATGGTGGTAGTTCACTGTCACCGCTGTTCCTCGGAAAGATTGATGGAAACGCGAGAATCGGTGCTGTTCCGTGTGACTTCGATGGGCGGTACGCTATTGCTCTGACCGTTGTAACCAGGTCTTGCTTCATGCGTCATTCTCGTGACGCTACGTCAATTTTTTTTTTTTTAATAAGAATTTGTTGTACATGCAAACGAGTGTAGGGTGAAAGGTGCTTGCGGTTATCAATTTACGTAGATGTGAACGAATAGATTTTATAAAATTTTTACATCTCGTTACACATTTATAATATTTTTTTTTTTCAAATTTCTGGCTCGAGTCTACGAAAAATCGATGAGTGAAAATTGCAAAGAGAATGTAAAGTATGACTCGCATAAAAACAGTAAGAACGAAGATGGGTAAAGCTCCGCCACTCGGTGGCAGATAGCGTCTGCTGATAAAGATATGTACCGAGGCATCTCCGCCACGTTTCGTTCGCTTTTCCATTCCGCGAGCACTCTTCACGTCGCGCGCTTTTGCCTTGCGCCGTCGAGCATCGCGGGGATGCTTGGTTCGCGCGTATTCTCCTTATGTCTTAAGCCTCCGTGACTACCAGAGATATCGGATTTCACGGGACGAGAATTCGGTTCATTGTCTGACGGTTAAGAGACTGCCGGATCTTCCGTCGGGGTTCCGACCCCGTCAGCCACCTTCAACACGGAGTAATAACACCGATGGATTTCCCGAGGCATTGAATATCCGTGTCGAGACGAGAAGAAGCTACCGGGCTTACGCGCACGCTACTCCACGGCCAACCTATATACCTTCACTCACTTGGAATTCGAAATATCCATAGAACGTCCTTCAAAACTCAACCATTCTAATCATCAGATGTGCCATGGATGTGAATAGTTTGTTTCTTCGATCGGATAAAATTGTTACCGATAATACACCATTCAGGGTAAATATTTCGTATGCATCAATTTTTCTATCTATACACGTTCTACTTATGACTATGTATAGCCAACCTCAAGTTCGCACAACAGACCAGCTGTTACCTATAGCTCTAACCGACGGCCTATCGTATGGTATATATCGTTAGCAGTTCGACCGCTGCGTTTCACGTGGGAGTATGTCATTACCGTGACTCCGGGGCAGACAGGAACCCGTGCGCGAACACACGGGACGTGTGGGCCATTGTATTCGGGGGGGGGGAGGCGTGTGGTGCGGTGTGACTAGACCTGGCATGGAATTGCGAATGCGGGTATGGAGCAACGAGAAGGACGTCAGCGGTGTCGATGTGCACACGGGTCGAAGCATTCTCTATAGCATATATATCTATTCTACGAGATTGTACCCCCCAGGGATGGAAACCAGAGGCACATCTATGTATGCATATACGTGGTAAGCTTTTGTGCTAGTATTAGTTAGAGACCATTTATCACATATTTCGGCTACTTTGGAAATGTAATTTTATAGTATTTATCCCAAACGATTTAACTGTTGATTTTACAAATTACAATATAAAAGGTACGTGGTATCGACTTGCCATTGATATGATCCGAAAAATGCTTATCCTCACTAAAGGCTTGAATATTGTAAACATTCACAATAACTTTGTGAGGTCCTTCTACCTGCCCACTAGGGAAACGAAATGGGTGATATATTATATGTATATAGCCCGGCCCGGCTACGGACGAGTCAAGATTCCGCAGCCCAGCGATTGCGGCGTGCTAAACGTACGAAGCCGCGATCCCGCAAGCGATGATACTTATACCGGGTGACCCCAAGGCCGCGCTGCTGGCACTAAAACCAACCGTATATATGTATGTATTTGTACGTATAGATATATAGTTGTTCACTGCTGTATCGCAGTGCGTCTCGCTCGAGATAGAAGGAGAAGAATCCGTGAGAAAGCGAGACAGATGGAACGAAGCGATAACCGACGAGAGACAGTAAGCGTCGTCGAGTCACGAATAATCGATCGACGAAGCTTGAATAGCGTATAAGTAACAGACAGGATTTTCGGGATTGTCTCTCGCCTCGGTGGTATACCGATCGATCGATTTTTTTATATCCGAATCTCTACGACGAATATCAGTGTTTATTCTATATTCGTTTATTTATATAGGTGCCAATGACGCTGTATAAATTATTAGTGTTGATTGTATCAGATTGATATATTCGTTAATAATTGAACTACAGCCATTTACAGGGTCACAGCATGAAATGTTATGCAACTACATCCCAAACCTTTAAGACGAAAATAAGTTAGCACCTTCAATCCCAACGTTGTTAATTACATGTGAGAGTGTACACCAACTTTTGAATCCTCGTCACTGGCGTTTGGTCGATACGCATGTGCATGCGTATATAGTTTTATCCACTTTTCTTAATTTCGATTTATATTCACCGTACTGTAGCTTCGATCGAGTCTGCAGCCAAAAGTTATGTACATTTACTCGGAAATCTCCAAGTTCTCGTTGAAATAATGAATAATTTATGTTATACAGGTTTGATGAGTCGCGGAGATACGGGGCATCGATTAACCACGGTGCCATATTGATCTCGCCGAGAAGCTACTATCGAGTGGAGCTGATGGAACGTCGGAGTTCCAGTCTGTCTCCGTTAAAGGTGCACGTGGTCGTGAGTCGTAACCGCAGTGAGTTTTACCTTACGCTTCGACATAATACATTACAAATCTCGAGAAGAAGTCTTACAAAGGTGAAACTTCGTTTCATATATTGTAAGGATTTTTCTCTTGACTCCGTTTAAAAAATTGAACCGTTAGAAAATTTGGCATTCGCCGACAATCGAAAAATATACATAAAAAATTGTGAACAATGAATCACCCAACCATACGAATGCGACGACGGTCACATAAATCCGAAAACAAATTGGGAGTGCTATGATCACCACACTCATACGTTTTTTACGAGAGAGATAGAACGATATCCGTATTCGATCGAACAAAAATTAAACAAAAATAATATTTCTCGAAACGAATGCGTTCCACACACGATACATTAAGACATTCGTCTGTCAGTGGCGATTCAGTTCGCGAACCACTATTTTATCACACGTTCAACGATAATTTATGCCTTACATTTATTTAAATTTATCAAATTTACGTTTTGGCAAATTTCGGGTGGGCACAGAAAATTCTTTAACCACCAGGAACCATAGCTTAATCCCGTGGACGTCAGAGAAAGCGTGCGAAAGGAGGACCGAACGAGTGAGCTAGCGAGAGGGCGGAGAAGTAGCCGCGAGTCGCGCGAGCCGCCCGCAAGGGGATGAATCCAATTACACACAAACCTCGCACCTATGGCCCATTACATCTCGCCGTCTCCTTTCCACGCCATCTTCTACCGCATATATACCGTACTAATTCACTATATATATATACATATAGACATGTACAAACTACGCTCTCGCAGTCTGTACCTTAAATTCGTTAGTTGTTGCTTCCTCGTTTTCTCGATCTCCCTCGCGTCCGCGCGCGTGTATCTGCAAACCCGTTTCCATTGGCTCGGATTTCGTGTGCGTTTGCCGGTGGTCGAGGTTCTACCCTCCGATAACTCCGTCTCCCTCGGGTGCTTGTGGATTTGCGGTGTACACGATTATTCAACTCTCTCGCTCGCTCGCTCGCCCGTAACCTTCGTGCCGGGCGAGGCTGCTGTCTCAGCGTGCGTCCTCGCCGTCGTTGACTCTCTTTCGCTTCCCCATTTCTCTTTATTTATCCCGAGGCCCCGACTGCGCTTCCTCGGCCTTCGTTTTCCACACTTTTCGACCCCGCCGTGTTCCGACTCCGAACCCTCGGCTGGCCCGTTCTATCCCACACACAAGCACTCGTCCGTGGCTCGTATTTTATCCTCTCTCGCCTCTCGCTTCCACTCGGCTCCGACACCACCGGCCCGGCCCCAACGACGAATTCCGCGACCCTCCAATTACCCACGGAGGCCGAGTTTACTTGCTTCTGGTCCTTCCGCGCTCCATTCGAGTATTTAGATTTAAATGTTGTTGCTACTTTTCCCTCATTCGCACGACTTTATCTCGGATTTTTGCTTTCTCTCAAAAGAGACTGTACGATGATGATGCAAACGCTGTAGAATCATTGTATATTCGCCTTCACGTGTTTGATATGAGATATAATTCTTCGAGAACGATATAGCCGTATAGTAAACATGATCGACACCTTGATCTTCGTTATAGATAAAAGTAAAAACGTGAGTTTGTTGAACGGAAGAGTTTGAGAGAAATTCGATGGCGGGTGCGTCCCTTGGGCCTCGGCCCGGGACCTCCGACTGGTCGCGGCCGGGCTACCGAGACGAGATAATTGGACGGCAGAAGAGGGTGAACGCGAGAGCCATGGCGCCGGCAGTTGGAAAACTTATCGGTAGTATGATAGAGAACCTCGATGGCGGGAGCGGCGTGGAGGGTCAGGTTTGTGCGAGGAAGAAGGAAGAAGGTCGGTACGTAACACGATTTGCCACGAGGCTGGGCTATCGCGAAGGATCGTGAGATGGGCGGAACGGAGATCCCGCGCGTATTCGAACGTTAAGTATGCGAGGGGCAACAAGCATACGTAACTCTCTCCGGTCCAAGCATTTCCGTATTAGTAGGTGTATAACCGAGCATCTCCGTGGATATACATATATATATATATATATATGCGTATAAAGTTTAAGTACATGCCGGGGATATACAACCGAGGCGACGTGCACGCACGCACGGCCAATCCGCATGGATATACGTCTACACCGAACGTGAAACTCGAGATTGAGTGAGACCCCACAAACTCCATGAAATTCAGAGCGACGTGTACTCCGTGTGCATGCTAGTGGATATTTTGCAACGTATAGGTCACGAAAATCCCGATATTTCCGCGAAACTTTTTTTCTATGATATATTTTCCCCCCCTGATAAATTATTCTTTTTGAAGAAACGAACGGAGTTGTGGTTATTCAAAAAAAAAACATCCGAATCCCGCGAACGTTTCTGTATATTCCAAAGCACGTTAGACTCGTGTTCGCGAGACGGTGTGGGGACACACAGCATACTTCCGAAAAGCCGCGAGAACGTCAGTCTCGCGACGTGACGGCAGATACGAATCGTCGAGGCGTGCTCTATCGGTCTCATCTCGCGCCACCCTCCATAACACAACCTTGCACTCGCGCGAGACGTCAGCGAGAGTACTCTCGGGGGTGGACGCGGTGGCGGCTGCGCGGCATTCGACCCGAGTCGACTCACAACGGTGAATACGAGACCGGAGTCTACGGCGAACGGATAAATAGTCATGTTCGAAGATTCACAGCCTACGATTGGCGCTGATGAAAGGTTGAAAGGGCGATGGTTCGGAATACCGACGATACATCTATATTTCTTGAAAAAAAAAAGACTGATAGCGAATAAACGACGTATCAACGGATGAGCATTATATGCTACAACGAATAAACGCAATACAAGATTTTCAAGCGTACGTCATTATTAGATCCCACATGTCAAACCATCGATCTTTCACGTTAATAGCGAGAGAAAGAAAGGCGCCGATGTGGACCGAAGATCGACCAATTGGCGGCTGTTCATGCTGCCGCTGCATGTACATCGATTGAGTAAAAGACAATGATATACTGCTACAGCAGACCGCCTCCCGAGCGTCCCACGTAAAACGACGAAAAAAAACAAAGACGAAGAAATAAAACGAGAGAGAGAGATACGCTGTGGCCGGTACCGGGTGTCCCGTAAACCGCGGGCATGCACCAGAGAGTCGTGTAACCTCCCTCCACTCTTCCATTCACCCAAAGAAGAGAAGCACCGCAAAGATACAGAGAAAGCTGAGAGTGTACGGTGTACATGCGAGAAGCAACAGCAGCAGCAGCCGCGGAGCAAGCACAAGGAGGCAACACCGAGAACCGGGCTCTATTTTTGTCGGACGGCGAGGCGGCAGTCGCGGCTGCCGCGGTGGCGGAACAAAAAGCCTTGCGGCTTCTCTCCTCCGGGTCTCTCTCATCACTACCGCGTGCGTGCGCGCGCGCGGACGCGTGAGCGCCTTCGGCAACACACCGAAGTACCCGTACCGAACCAAACCAAAGCGAAACCCCGTCTCTCGCTTATTCTTCACGTTTTACTTTCTTCTCACCGCATGAAACTCTTTTCTTGCGTCACTCCCTCCCGGTTCGGCTGTCCCGTTTCTCAATCTCTAACACCGTCGCAACTACGCGTCTCTCCGTCTTTTATATCTTTCTCGCCCGCGCGAAGAGAAGGAAAAGGACCGTAGACCGAGAAACGGTGAAAAAAAATGCAAATAAAAACGCGACGATTTTGTAGTATATTCATATGCAACGATATGTGAGAGGGGGGAGAAAGAACACGAGCAAAGCCGACCATGTGTGTGTGTGTGTGTTTTTTTTTTTTAAATCCTTTTCTCGTCGCCTGCATCGTTTACCGGCGGGATGCATATGGCCGTGCAAGTGAGAACGCGAAGCGGCGAGGGTGTTGCGAGATGAAAGCGCAAAAGGGGCAGAAGGAAGTGGGAAGGGGCATCGGAGGATGGAGAAGATGAAAAAAAAAAAAAAAAAAACGTAGGAGGTTGAGAAGGAGTTAGCGAACCGGCGGCACGGCGATTGGTGCGGGTCGAGTGGATGAGCCGGGCAGCAGCGAGCGAAGCTGCTGCGAAGGAGAGTGAGCCCACGGCACGAGACCGAGACCGTGGCTCCCCCGACCGGCCCGCTACTAATTGCCGTCGGCCGCTCCTGGCTACGGGCCGCTGAGCATCGCGCCACGCACAAGACCCGCCACGGTTATGTTCCGTGGGTTATGGCTCCGTGACTCTGCTTCTCTATATCTCCGTATGTGCCCATACAGATATATATATGTATATACACATAAAGAGAGAGAGAGAGATGAATATACGGATGAACGTAGTACGAGGCTAAACCCATAGCTCTGCAGCAGCCGAGAACCCGAGCGACCCGGCCCGTTCGCCGCACTACGTTATGTACCCGGCTATGTGCCAGCGAGACGAGTTATACAGGCATTATGCATGCGTGTATATAGCCATGCAGATGCACGTTGAACGTCGGCTCGTATGCCCGTCTCATGGCTAAAGTGCATGTGGATGAATACGTTGGTACATGGCAACGACCGGGGCCAAATGGAACAATAAAAAGTTGATTTTTTCATTGTTGAGATTTCGCGGTTGTTCCGCTATTATTAGTTCGGATAGTTTGTTTGTCGATCGCCACAAAGTTAAGAGAGACGTGTCTGTGCGTGTATCGGCGCTCGGAGAACGATACATCGATATTGCGATAATTGTTACATTACGCCCGAAGGGTCTCGGATTCATGGATGATGAAGGGTGCCAAATACAAAAGTACAAGGTTACTGACATTGTCGTTGATGTTCCACATAAATCGATTCGAACCAGCTGTGGCCCATCGAGCCCCAGGCTCCGTTGTACATATCTGCGCCATATACATATACATATATATATGTGTATATATTATGTAGATGTATGGTCGTATGTGGATCGGAGTCGGGGTGGTTTTTCTCGGGTCGCGCTTCACTCGACAAAGGTGACGGCTTGACAATCGAACCGGCGGATAGGCATGTCCAAAGCAGAAATATTTTTCAACGAGCACATGTGTGTGTGTGCGTGTGTGCGTAGCATACAGGTTATCCTCCCGGACTGGCCTCGAGACACCACGCATTGCTCGGCACGTATGTGCCGTGCATCATTGTCGGAATTTCGCGATGAATGTATATATATATATATATGATGGAGAAATTTATATAATAAGGTTGACGCGTGGAAGTTGTTTGTGGATAAGACGATCACGGCGGTGGTAACGTTGCAACGATTATAAACACGCGAGATACGACGATGTAATTCTGGGGATGAAAAAGAATATTCTCGTTAATCGATTCAACGTGAATAATCTTGCGTAATAGGATTTCCGCGACAGCGAACCGACAGCTCAACGTCGGGGCTGTTGAATTCGTTAGGAATGTTCTTCATCGGAAATAACTTTATCGACGTTGTGGAAACACATTCTTCTATCGAATCACTGACACACATCATGTTCGGCATAGTTTTCGTTCATTCGTATTTTTTTTTCTTCCTGATTGGAACCAAACCAATTTTTTATGAAACGCCATAAAATCCATTTGTGTAAAATACATCGGATAAAATGTCCTTTATCAAGTTTTACGTCGATGGGTTGATAATTGAGCTTCGCTCATCGACTTGACGACTCTTGAAAAGTCAATGAATCGAAAAACTTTTAGCTATTCACGGATGAAGGCCAAACTCGAAAATGGCACGAGAAAGGTATAACGCATGGCATTGCACGTGTGTATAAGTGTATTAGATACTCATTAACGAGTTGCATATATATAACCTACGGAATTGACTGTCGTGACAGAAACCTAGGTTGCAACCACCGACTAACAACTCGCGTATCGATGCTTATCGAGTTACCGTGAATGAACGACGGGTGAGAGGTGAAGGAGGAGGTGTGGAACTCACTGCAGCAGCAGCAGCAGTCGTAGTGTATAGATGGTAGTAGCAAAACTCGACTCGAAATGATGAGGAACACGGGGCTCTCGCTAATTGGCGACGATTTGCGCCGTGGCACTTGAGCCGCCGAGATCGGCACCTCTCGATGGCCGCGCGCACGTTGAGCCTTGAAACGATAAATACACCAGTGGTACGTAATCGCTGAGTGACACCCGGCGTCTGGGGGGCGCTGCGTATTGCAACTCGGGACGATCGAGTGGATACGGTTACTGCGTCACAGACGTTAGCTACCTATCAATTTGAAAAGTCACACAGTCACACGCTGTGAAAATATACATAATCGATTTCGATAACATTGCCGAGCCATTTCAATCGAAATATAATTTCTGACGCGACTAACGTTCTGTACACTGAACCTTTTGGAGAACGAGCGAAAATTTTAAATAATATTTTCTCATTGAGTAACGATGGTGGAGATATGCATTATTTTATTTCTAAAAGAAGACATCTTCAACTACAAAATACTAAACGAATGTTTTTTCATGTTAATATTCAACTGAGATATGATTTTATCTATTGGACTATAAAATATAAAACTTGAGGAGTATTCCAAATTTTTTTTCAAAATTTATCCGATGTATTTTATATTAAAAAAAAAATATGGGCCGTGCTTTTTGGGGTCAGTGTACAGACGGAGGGTTAAGAATTCGAAACTCTCGTAACCATGGCGACCGTTGAAACGTGGAATCGGTTAAGACGTGGGAAACGCTTGGAAGTTAGTGGGCACGACTTTGTGCAGTAGTTTACAATTGCGGCGACCATCGGTTTAACGGCTCTCGCGCTGACGCGTTACCGAGAGCACATTCGATCTTCGGTTTTCCCCGGCCAAGCGATTTATCCGTGCATGCACATGATCTTATATATCCGATGACACCAATTTTTTCCCTCACCTAATTCTCAAATTTGCAGACCCTGCAACATGTAAAAGTGCGATAAAGTTTTTTTTTTTTTGTGTCAATTCCTTTGATCGCCGCGCCCGGGTATTGCTCTCTATTACCCCAAGATAGAGTATATTAATTTCAGGAACAGCAACAGTCGGGGTGGCAACGGCAGAGACTCCGAACAGCTATGTTCCTGTTGCCCCATAGATTACACAGAGCTATAGGGAAAATACAGGCGTCGACGGTATATATATATATATGTATAAAGCGGGAGCAGCGACGTTCACCCGCGGATTTGCCGCGCGAATTTACCCGCCCCGTTGGACTTTCCGGAGGCGCGAAAATCGATGGGACCTCGTTAGGGAGTTCGCTCGGTAGCGGAGCCAACAGCAGCATCGGACTTCGCAACCAGCAGCAGCAGCAGCAGCAGCGGCAGCGGCTCGTTTTTACTCGGCGCTACGAGCCGCACGCTACCACAAGCAACGAGAGAGTTATCCCGAGGCAGATCGGGATACGAGATCGAGCGGAGGTCTCTGGCAGCCTCTCGTTTTTTTTTTCTTCTTCCGCCTCCTCTTTCCCTCTCGCTCTCTCCCGTTCGTGAAAGAAATATGTGCCGAGGGTCCGACCCAAGTCGACCCCTCTCTCCATCCTCTCGCACTCTCTTACTCTGGCGCTGCCTTTCATTTTCTCCCCTCGTCCCCCGGTTACCACCCGCCAGTCTCGGTTCACGTCGTTTCCTCGCTTCTCGTTCCCCTATGTTTTTTTCTTTCTCTCTCTCTCGCTCTCTCGCTCTTTTTCTCTTTCTCCTCCACCAATGTCCCTCTCTGCCGTTGGCTTCGTTTCTTCCTCTTTCTTCTTCTCGCACACCGATTTTGCCCCGTTGCTCTTGTTCCAGTTCTCCTTTGGTTCGTTTCGTGCGCTCCGCTCGTCTCTGCTGCCACCCGGCACTCTCTTCCCCCATTTGCTTGCGAGCTGCTGCTTCTCTTTAGTGCGTGACTCAGCGAGACCGAAAGCGCACACGGTGCGACCAACTTTGCACGAGTATACGTGCGTCTATATAGACGTACGAGAGAGAGAGAGAGAGGTGGAGAATGTGGAGGTGGAGGAGGACAGCCAACACCGCCCGCACGAACAGCCACCCTCGTCGTTGCCGACCCGTTCTCGCCCCGATCGCGTCCGGAACGTGCCGCTGAACCTACCGACCCCCGACTTCAATCTACTCGACTCGTTCGGCCCTCATATATACATATGAGCTTTGTCCATCTCTGGCTAGGCTGCCACACAGCACCCCCCTCGGTTGCTTCGACTCGTGTAGTTTCATAATCGAGGGCCAGCCGGCGATAATCATCGACAACCCAGCCCCAAAATGATGCGTGCGAGGGCGCGATGGTGAATGTGTCCGGTGGTCGAGCCAAAAACTGGCCGACAGCTTGAAGGGTGATAGCTGCCGGATCCGGGTCGACTCACCCTTCACAGCGTTATGGGTTGTAGGTTATTAGGTAACAACTATGACGAATCGTAAATTCATTCAATCGTGACGACGATTCGGGATAATTTTCGAGCTCCTCTTTGTCACGATATTTCGCGAGACTGCGTGGCAAATGTTGCTCTTTTAGGGGTCAACGGAAATATGATCCTGTGACTTTTCATGTGGATCATCATAAGCATGAGTTGTCAATTCTAGGAGACAAGTTCAACTGTCTTGAGAGCATTCATGAAACCTAGGTCATTGAACTGGTACTTGAAAGACTAAAAAGTATTCGGTGAACTTCCGCACTTGTGATAAGTTGGTTCAATTTTTTTTTCTGCTTCTACGCGAATCTATGTAACCACAAATTTGTGGCTGGCGAAAGCATATACATAGGTCCCGGAGTGTTTGGTGGTTGGAACGCGCTACCTTTTCTTCCTGTTACGCGGAAGTGGCTCCGACGGTGGTCCGCCACTCGAGGGGGATGAGACGGGGGGGGGGGGAGTAGGTATACACACCGATGTACCGGGAAAAAGGTGACGGTGGTGGTGTATCCGCGAGAGCGCAGTCGGATGCGGAGTTGGGTCGGCGACCCACCTCGGCGTCGCGCAATCCGTAGAAAGAAGCAAAGGGAGCCGCTCACTCGCGCCGGGGCCCCGCCGATTAGCCGATTGGACGGAAAGAAAAACAAGCAAACCCGACGACCGGAACGTTCTCCACGCCCGGTTTTATAAGCTTACCTGCGAATACCAAGCGATATAAACTCGCCTCACGTGACCGTATACAGAAACTTAATTCGTACTTGCGATAAAACGAATTCCCCCATTCCGTACACGAGTTTCTCGCGAATAAACTGGCCCACCATTATTACGGACTATCGTAACGTTCACAATAATTATTTGATCAATCATTAAACTGTAAACTGTATTATTAATTTTCGTATAAAAAATCATATTTTCTTTTACGTAAATGAATTTTCGTAAAATGAAATAAAAATTTCCAAATTCTCAGTGACGCGTTTCGCACTTATCAGTTTGAACCAGCGGTTATTTTATAGACGCATCAAGCGCAGTACAGGGCTTCCAACTGCTGGTATTCCATGTAGGTCCATAATGTACCCATATCCGTTGCACCAGAGTGCAAGACCATATAGCGCCGATGCAGACTGTGAAATCGTCGTACCGCGTTGGCACGTGTACGTAAGCTTCGCGTACAACCAACGTGCGGATACACGGACGAGTAATGGTCGGAGTTACCATAAGGCAGCGGTAGACATATAGCTGGGGCCTATATACGGGTAGTGCGCACATCACGGCGGGCAAGCAGCACCAGCAGCAGCAGCGGTAACAGCGGTAACAGCGGCAGCGTGTACTTGTACGGGACCTTTAGCGGCTCGTGAGCCGTAGTCGGGACGATCAATGACAAGCTCGTTGGTTCTTCGTCGGTGAAACACAGAGGCCCATACTGCCGACACTGTCTGACGCGCCTACGCGGGGGAACGGGGGAACGGGGGAACGGGGCCGCATCGCCAGCCAACCAACCATCCCATCCAGCGTGCACGGCTCGCAAACAGCACACGAGAGCGGTCCCTCTCAATCAAGATAGATAGACGCGCGCGTACGAGCGAGGCTTAGCACCGTGAGGCGAACACGAGCCGCTGAGAATTTCATTGCAACGAGAGTAACGAGGACGGAAGATGGTTACCCAGCGGATGAACAACGGAGAGAGAGAGAGAGAACATTGGTCGGCTCGAACTACCGCGTCGAAGGAAAGGGAGAAGAGCTCAGTTGTGGAGACGGATGGTGTGCTCTGGTCTCTGCGGGAGCTTCTGGCTCGACGTCGTGGCAAACCCGATAGCGACGAGGATGGACGGAGAACGAGGAACGAGCCGAGAGAGAAAGAGAACGAGGGAGGGAAGAAAGAGAGAATTGAGGCGAGCGAGACGGGCATACCGGCACAGGCTGTCCGTGCCTCTGCTTCGGAAAGTGACTAATGACTAGCTGGCCGGACTCCTCTCTGCGACTCCTCTCTGCCACCCAGCGAGCGAGAGAGACCCGAACGAAACGAACGAACGAGCGAGTGAACCGAGCGATCGAGCGACGACGAGTCGAGAGCACGAGCAGAGAGATGCGCCAGCATCCGACCGAACCACCAACGGCAGCCGGTCCCTCTTTCCCCCTCTCTCTCTCTCTTCGTCTCTCTCTCTGCTCTCTCACCACCCGGCCCAGAGAATCCGACACTGAGATATCGGAGATTCCGCACCAAGTGGAACGAAGCAGAATTCTCCGAGTCGTTATCTCAACCGCGGCGGGACCTCCAGAAACCGCAAAAAATAACTATCGATGCGTGATGGGAAAATGAAATTTCCAATAATGTAAAAAATTTTATGGAAGATATAATTACGAGCATGTGTAACAAGACTCCCAGCAATTACATCCTCGAGATGGGATTAACTGATAATCCCGGATTTGGATGTCCGACGGATTTTCTTCGTACGAACATTTTGGATACGTTGGAAACTGAATTTTTTATTTTTCATGATTGAGATGATATAGATTTTTACTCACGTCTAATCAGAAATTCATTTAATCTCGTAGATTCTTTTTATCACTGGGTAACATTTAAATGTGCGAATTTCAATGAGACCGTACAAGAGTGTGATGAAAAGACTGCAATAGGTCAACCGGATCGCGAGTTTGAGATTCGAGGCAGACCGCTAGTCACCTCGGAACGACCTCACGCACCTCCGCATTTCCATTCGGTATTTTTTTTTTTCACGTCGTAGCGCACCACGACTACGCGTACAATTACACGTAATTAAGGAGCAACGGCACGAGCAGCAACCTCATTCGGCGAGCGACGAGTTCCTTCGCAACGAGTCTCGCTTCTCCGTGCAATATCTCCCTGTCCGGTCTGTTATCATTTTTTTTTCTCTACTCTGGCTTTCGCTCTTTCTCTCACCCCGATTCTTTTTTGCTAACGGCCCGCGCTAAAGACCGTCGCCAGGAGGCGATGGGTGTTCGCGCACGAAACCCGCGTGAATGACCCCCTCCGACTACCCCCTGAACAAACGCGTCTGCGGAACAGACCAAGACTTTTAACGTTTTTTTTTCCTTGGTACTCGAGTCGCTAGCTTTTTGACGCTTTTCATCCGTGCTTTTCCGCAGGTTTTTCTTCCTTTTCCAGTTTCTCCATTCTTTCTGACATTGCTCGGTACATCCATTACGATAACAGCAGAACCAGGCACATGCCTCTTTACTCTTTTCGGTCTGAATTTCTCGGCGATAAATTATTTACGAACTTGGTAATCCGTTATTTCACGAATATCTAAATACGTAGCCGCTCGTGATACAACAGATTTTTTCCAGTATTTACCGGACGTTGTTACTCATTTAAAATAAGTAACATATTTCATAAATGATATATTTTTATATATTATATATTTATATAATATATAAAAATAATGCCTGATACAACACTATCGGCACTTGACAATTTTTTACCCAAACTTTCTAATATAATGAAATTAAAACTAAACGCGCCGACACGACGCAGAATTGCGGTGATCGTTATGTACATCCATGAATTATAAATACAACAGGTTCACCTATCGATATTCCTATAAAAAATTCTCAACCACAGTAACTTCCATTTCGAAAACAAACAATTGAAATACTGACCTTATTGTGCGGTATCTGCGTTGGTACGTAAAGCGCAGGATCAAGCCCAGGACTCGTAACGGCGTGTCGTCCAACGATTCTGTCCGCCGGCTTGGCATCGTAACCCACCGGTTGACCGATATGAAACCCCTTGCTCTTCACCCAAAATCTAAACTTACTGTTCTCAGCACTATTCACTTCCTCGCCCTTCAAAGTTCTCAATATTCTCGCGTATTTCTTGATCGTTATGGTCTTTGTTTTCGCCAGATCGCCGTAAGTTTTGATGACCCAAGGTTGATAGGCATTGAACATGGAGTCGTTCTGAAAGTTCTTAACCGTATTCAGCAGCAGCGTGTCAACCGGCTCCGACTGAGGGGGTTGGGACGAAGGTTTTGCGCCGTAAGCATTGGAAGAACCTCCGTTCGCCGGAACAACGCCGGAAAACGGTAGAGGCATGCCATTTCCCTTGGGCTCCTGGGTGGAATTAACGGAGACTGGCTTGCAGGCGTAGCTCGAGCTCAAACTACTCGACGAATTTGAGTTCAACGATCCACCTGTCATATTCGAAATATCCAGATAGGACACCGACGAATTTTTGCTGAGATTGGTTGCGTTGCCGACAAAGGTCGCCATTGAAGTGGCCATGTAAGGAATGCTCGGTGGCAGAGCGAGACTTCCAGCGGCGCACAGACTGGTTTGTCCCGGTCCGGACATGTTCAGCCCGGCCATAGAAGTATACGTCGCGACCTCTGTGTTGCCGCTCGGAGCGGGCCAGCCCGTGGATGTCAGAACGTTAAAACTCGATGGTATATCGGGCTGTACCTGCGGTACGGTGGGAACGTTCGTGGAACTCGAAGTCGAGGCTGAGGACGCGTTGGTGCTGCTGCTGCTGCTGGTTGTCGTCGTGACTGTAGATATCGATGGACTTTTCGTCCTGCTCGACTTGCCACCGGAAGCATTCCGGCTCTTTGCCGATGTCTGATGTCCGTGGCCGCGTTCGCTCGGGCCTTCCGTAACAGCCGGAGAGTTCGCTCGAGCTTTCGCGGAACTTCCGGTCCCGGTAGCTCGCGATTTCTTCGTCGGCGGTTCGTCTCTGCCGTTGCTCAACGAGTTTAGATTTCCGTGTGACGGACTGTTGTTATTCTCCGCTCTGGAACGTTTGTTCGACACGTTCGCGGACGTTGATGCGGAGGTCGATGGCGAGGTTTGTTGGCCGGTGGGCGTCGGCGAATTGTTCACGGTTACCCGTCGCCGCAGACCCATAGTCGCGGTTGCCATTGTTCAACCCGCTCGAGCTTGAAACCCGGTTGCCTTGAGGTCTTCGACGGTGGTTCGGTCTCAATGGGCGATACGGGTATCTACTACGGTCTCGAGGTTCCGGAGACTATTACCAAGCGGGGGCATCGGTGAATTCGCTTACCAGCGACCTCGCCGCGTGACCTTTCGATATCGCATCTGCAATCGAGTTGTGCAACATTTACGCCCGATTGTGAATTATCCACGAGACAAAACGCGTCTTTGTCGCGTCACTCGCACCGTATCATTATCCACATAACGGTCGGACCACCGTCCAAACTAACCACGCGAATCAATAACACTTTATAAAACTTTTTAGTTCGTCGACAAACTGGTTGTCCTCTGCTGTGTTCCACGGTATTCAGCGCCGCAGCATGGCATCTCGTTCCAGTCTTTTTATTTCCGCTTCCTTCTTTTCTCGTGCCGATAAAGCCGCGGCGAAAGGTGCAGCGGCTTCGAGACTCAGCCAGCGGGAGCTCTCGGTCGCAATCTCGTCCTCGCTGAAACAAAAGAAGCCGAGAGGTGACAAGGGAAATTAACTAATCGCGATTACGCGCCGAAAACGTTTAAGCGAAAGAGGGGTGTTTTCTGGCAAGCGGCGGCTTCGACCGACCCCGGACTTGCCGCTAATGGACTCGTTGCCGCGGCCGCTGCTTTCTCGTGCAGCGAAAACTCGCCGACGGGGATGTTGAACGTGAGGGGGGACGGAGGCTAGCTCGTTCGACGTGCGAAAACCAAGGGGAGCTCCGGCAGTAGCGATTCTCCCGCTGTTGAAAGTGACTCCCCCTCACCCACGGATTACAAAGCTTTTACATATAATACGTGTAGTCCACGGAATTGAGCCCAATTACCGAAACCCAATTGCCTTCCAGTTACATCGAATGAGATCTACCCGCGCTTTAGTTGCTTTCTTTATGCGCCCAATGAAAGTCGGGGTATCGTTGAACCGCGTTGGATAAGAACAGACTCAATCAAACCAGTTTCAGTTTGCAAAAGAAGCGCAGCTATGGTTTTGATTGATAAAAAAAAAAAACATTTTTAAAAGCTTGCAATTGCGATAAGCAAATGTGTGGCAGTTTTAAGGTTGAAACACTCGTTGGACCATAACATGAGAGATACGAAACAAGCATTGTGTGTGGCAGATAGATACGTATACCTATAGTATGGAGTTGGAGGACTCGGTTGAAGAAACGGGTACGAGGTGACACAGAGCATTCGGTGCAACGGAGGGTCCGGTAGCCGAGCTCTGAAAACTTGCAATTCTCATTGATCGTGGTGAGCAATTCCCCAGGTGGTTCGCCAAATTAGGAAACCGGTTGGCCAACACAGCTCGACGACGAGACGAGAACGTCGTGTCGGGTTTCTCTTTGCCCCTCGGCGTCTCGGGCACACACACACAGCACTTCGCATTTCGAAAGCGACACTCTTTCTCTCCCATCCTAGACTCAAGGCTAGTTCACGCTGTCTTTATCTCATTGTCTCGGTTTCGGCATGCAATTTAGCCGGGGGTGTAATAAAGTGAGATTCAGACGGAGCGCGTGTCATTTGCGCTTTCCCCGTCGTTCCTGTCACGTTTCAGCCCTTGGGAACACGAACGAGCGGGGAGACACCACTGCTGTCTCTCTCGGTCTTCGTCTCGCTTCAATCCCCACGCCACGATAAGTGTGAAGGGGGTGACGGCGTCGGACTGAATGTAAAATATGCAAAACCGTGAACCAGAGGGAGACAGCGGATTGCCCAGAAAGAAAGATCTTCCATGGAAAAACGAGTAATGAAATATAACGACATAAAAATGAAGCTCGATGTTATATCTGGCGGTTCTCGGGACTCGGAACTATGGAGACCAAAAGAGAGAGAGAGAGAGAGAGAGAGAGAGAGAGAAACAAAAAATACAGTCCACACCCTATCTATTGCCCGGGAGATGCTCCATCGGGAGCGCCTGTTCGCTCCCTCTACCCCCTGGTGGTGCTTTACCATCGCACCCTCGTCGAGCCTCTCGGATAAACCCCGACCCCCTCGCAGCTATCCCGTTCGAGTCATCGGCCTAATGACATAGGTGTGCCTGCGTGTTTGCACCCCCGATCCACCCGGGTTTTTCCTTTCCACCATCGGCACAACCATCGACCGTCTCGCTGCTGCTCGTCTTCTCCCGCACTCTTCGGGCCAGCAGCTTTCAACCCTCTGGGACAGCGCGGGGCCTTTCGATCGACCGACCCTCCAAACGAGCCAACAACTCGACGCATCAACCCTTGACGCGTCGAATGTACACCGCGTACCCCCCTAATCTCACATGGTTTGGCCGAAACCCCCCGAGGGCTCGGGAAAATGATCCACTTCAATAATCGCGAATCATTTCACGTTCCCCCGCGTTCGCGTCGAATCATTGTCAGTATGAGATCAATGCACGGATTGTTCAATCCCTTTAACCATCCTCGACGTTCAAACTCTCGCGCAGAAAAATTTGCAGTCAACGAGAACAACACCATCGTGGATTGCACACAATATTATTATTAATAAAGAGATTAGATGCAATGCTGTTTGAAATTTTCTAACTCAATAAAGTACCAACTGTGAATTTAATAGCACGAAATATGCATTTGATAACTACTACCGTCTAAACTGCTAGGCGTCATTATTTTACACTATGGGGACATAATTTCAAACTCGACAATTAATACACCGCTAGCAGTATATTTCGTTAAACAAAATGGTGTAACCACCTAAAGTTTGGATAATTCATATTCCAGTAGCACGATAATTGCATTGCTTTGTTATTTACTCAAATTATTTGCATAATGCGCAACTCGGTTCTTTTTTTAACTTTGTAACCATTAATTCTTCTTCGTGGACGAGCATGAGCGTTGGACGTTGATTAGAAAAATATGCAAATATGCCAGGTACTCGGGTATCAGGTTCTGAATCCGAACAACGTTTAGTTTTGAAAACCGTTTTGGTATAGATATATCCGAACGAATTGATGCAACGAAAAGATTAACAACTCTACGTAATCTGTCTGTTCATTTCAAAGTTATCCATCGGTCGAATCTTAGCAAAAGAAATTATAACTTCGTAAAGTGTAGAAGACGGATAAAGAAAAAGACATAACGATGTAGTAGAACCGCGACTAATTTAATAAAACCGATCGAATAGGTATTATACGATCCCCGCACGACGTAATCCAGGGGGCGCTTCTTCGGGTGGCGGCGGCGGGCCATGACGAAGAGGGGTTCTCGGGACCGTGGAGCACACCGGGACCCTTGAGCACGGCGTGGACCTCACCGAGTCACGTAGGAAGCCCAGGGACACAGGGCCACCGTGCGTATTATACCGCTCTCCGTCCCACTCAATCTCGCACAATGTACATTGCGAGGACCGAGTGGTATGACGTCTTCCCTTCTCATCACTCGGTCCTCCGTCCTTGTTCCACCCTTTCTCCCCGCACTCTCGCACCCGGTTCGAACCGTGGTACGTATTATCCCACTGGTTCAGCGCATAACGCAGTTTTCCTAGCTAACAGCCAAGCACGCAGCACGGCCCCGCGACTCGGTGTCACGCTACGTGCTTCCTGCCGCAAGGTTCGCCGCGGCGACAAAAGACCCTATGTCCGACCGCCTGCACACCCGCTCGTGGGACACTCGTGATCGCAATGTGTAATCAAGCTCGCGCCTGCCATGCTCCCCTCGCCCACTCCTCGTTCTCCCCCGCTTTCTGGTCGTGCCCAATGCAGCAGTATTATGTCCACGTATACGTGGGATATTGAAACGTCGATGCGTATGGGGGTACCCTATGTTCAGTCAAACCCATTTAATATTCCAATGTACCACATCATTTGTAACAGACAATTCGCTGTCCCATTTTTATATTTTATTCATTTATTTTCATAATTCTCACGACCCCGCCGATACATTTAAAATTCAACCGAGCAACCGGAGTCAAAGTAAATACGAATAATTGAAAAATTAAATCGTTTATATTTCGCTCATAAACTTTTCAGTAGCTCGAGTTCTTTTGCGTATAATGTGAGACAAGAATTTCCCGTGAACAAACACTAATTAATAAAAATATATAAACAAAATAAACGCGGTTGGTGGAAAAAAAAAGTTTGGTACAAACCGCACAAAGTGCTGGAAATTTGTTTGATACGGGTGACGTATCCGAGTTTGTAGTATTTCGCACCGGAAACTCAACACCGAGGCAAACGTTTAATTGGACTGAAAAGTTGCGAGGATTGTGGGGAGAGAGACCGAGACCGGGGCTTGGTACAAAGTTCGACTGGAAATATTGGATTTGGACCACTTTGACGGTACATGCATAGGCGAGGATTGTCAGTAGGAGGTTGCGGGGAGACGAGAACGACGGTGATACACACGCTCTGCTCGTACCGCGTCAGTGGTAAATTGAATTCCCAAACGGGCGGGTGTGGCGAGACCGGCCCGTGCCGGCCACCGGAACGTCTCTGATGCCGTCGAGAGCGCTATCGCTCTTTGCCCCCATCTCCCCCTCCCTCTCGCTCGCTCTTTCTCTCTTTGCTTCCATCGAACGTTGTACACGGCCAACACAATTTTCCACCGAAATCCTGTCACACAGCCAATTTCCTATTTCCCATGAACGGAAACCCATTTCTTCTCCGCTATCCACAATCGACGTTGAAAAAAAATAATTAACCATTTCGGAGGCTTCTGAAATAAGCCCAAAAAATAACGGACATTGTCGGCGTGCGAGATAGAGATGTCGATACTCGTAATCAACGTTCAATGTCAAACTTTGAACAGACAATCTACAAAATAATAATAGTATTTAATGTTTAAAGATAAAAATAAGTACTTTGGAATAACTAGTCGCGACAACTGGTTAACGAGAGCGCGGAAGAGTAGAAAAAGCCACGGGAGTTTAGCGATAAGTAGCGTAGATGACAAACGGGTCAGTGAATACAGACCTGCTGGACGGACGTTTAAGTACACAGACGTCTCGGCACCTGTCGTCGACGGGCGATCCGGTTGGGAATATACGTCGAACAAAAAGCGCAAACGCTATAGATTGCACAGTATACGTCAAAAGCTTATTGCCAACTGGTCACACGGATCACCACATCAGTCGTAACGATCGTAACTCGATAATCCAAATGCGATGCTGTAGCGTTATTCGTCATGACACTGATAAGTTTGAAAACCTAACTGTCGCACTGTCACACTCGATCGAATGGAAACGATTAAAAAAAAACAACAACAAGGAAGACGATGAGGGGTTTTTTTTTATGAGGACAAGTGACGGAAGACGATGGGAGGCGGGAAGCTCACACACGGTTGACTCGGTGGCCGAACAAGTTATATCTCACCCGCGAAAAGCGTCCCGCGCGATCAGGTGACACGCACACGAATACAACCGGTCCGGCTCGACGGGACGGAGACTCACGGACACGCGGTGGCAGTGGGGTACACGAGTTGACCGGAGAGGAGTAACTCGGGAATCGTGACGAAGCGCGCGCTAGGTGGCGGAGTGTGGTAGCACCAGCACCAGCGCACCAGAACCAGAACCAGCAGCAGCAGCAGCGTTGGCGGCAACGGCAGCGGCGGTAGTCGCGGCTGCGGAGTACGAGAAGCGACGAGACGAGTCGGCAGAGCCAGCCGCAGTCGCCAGGACGGAGGTGGTGGCCGTGGAAAACGAAGGTGGAGAAGGAGAGACCGCTGGACGGAGAGGAGTGGGGAGCGGGGGAGGCGAGGCCCGTGAGCACGCGCTGGATGGAGCGTTACGGTGGGACGGTACGAGCGCGAGGGAGACGGATCGACGCGCGAGTCAAGAGCAGCAGGCAGTCGGAATATATAGCCGAGCGGTGTGGTATGTAGTGTAGTATTGTACGACGGCGGAGATGGAAGGAGTAGGGGGAGGATCGAGGGATAAGAAAGGCGGTACGGCCGAAACGGAAGATGAGAATACGAGCGACGGATAAGAGGGTCTGAGAGAATGAGATGCTATCCCGAGAAGGTCATGGTTTCAACTGTATAACTTTGCGGTGTAGATATGTACAGAAGTTGGAAAATTATGTAGAAAAAGAAAGAAAAAAGGATTTTTATCCAACTGCGATGGGCAAGGAAGTATCGTTAGCGGGCTATAGTTGGGAGACCGGGTGTTTGCGGAGCTGTGCGATCGGTTCGTAGTGCAAACGGTTCGGCGTGCGGTGGGACACTGGGGAAACATAGGAGGCCGGGACACGGCGCACACCGAAACGGTACAGACGCAGCCGAGCACGAGAGCGTGACAGGGCGCGCGCGGGTGAACCGACTGGCTGGCTGGATGAAAACTGCTGTGGATAGCGGGTGGCGAGCAGTGCGATACTCGACGGGACGGGCCAAACCGGGCAGGGAACGACGGCGGCGCCGGGCCACCGGTCTGTATGGCCCGTAGACTAGCGCGCGCACAGACGCACAACCGCGGGAGAGAGAGAGAGCACACACACACACACGGACAAACGATGTGCCACACCGGGTGCTGTCGCCCGCACGCACACGCGCGTGCATGAGACCAACTGTGCTCGAGGGGCAGATACGCGTGGGGTTGTGTGCGAGCCGCGATGGCTACGGCCGCGAGGGGAAAACGACCATCGTGGCTCCGTTAGCCAGACGAGGAAACAACGAATATGGGGGCTGAACAGGCTCCCAGATAGAGGGAGAAAGATTCCACCGGCGCAACACCGTACAGTCACGTTACTACGCCAACGAGCTTCTCTATCGCTTCGTGAGCTTGTGTGTGCGCGCTTCTTCGCTGCTTCCGACGGCTGTAACGGGGCCCTCTCTCTCTCTCTCTCTCTCTCTCTCTCTCTCTCTCTCTCTCTCGTTCTCAGTTTCGCTCGGGCTACAAAAACTACCGTCTTTGTTGCATTCGGTGGATCTTACTACCCTTTATTTCAGTCTCATTCACCCCATTCCATGCTCACCGGCTGGCTTCTCAATCTCTCTCTCTCACTCATTAAGACATCCATTTTGTTTACTCCGTCCACTGTCCTTCATCTCATTCCTGAGAGTCGTTTCGATACCCTTATTTTCTTTTTTACTTGCCCTTTATGGCTCCCCATTTCTGATCGTGATCGCTCCTTTTTCGTTTACCGAACAGTCGTATCTCTCTATCTTGGCCCGGTCGGTTCACCACCGACGATACGTGACGGTCATCGCCCTTATTTCGTGAGGTCGTGGGGTAAACTCGATCATCAACCATCTCGATATCTCGTTTTCCATCATACGTGCGTGATTGCAAACGAAAACGTTTTATATTTTGACGATTCGTCGTCACCCAGTGAGATATCAATTAGCCGATGTCGAAGAGCAGTTATAGACACATTAATAAACTCGTCATCCGACTCAACTTGTGAAACTCGAAAAAAAAAAAAAACAACCGGTCGACACAGAAGGATGTTCGATGCGAAGATACGAAACGGACGTGCGACGAATATCGCCGACTATCCGGCAGATACGAGAACGGACCGGGCAAGACCATCGACTCTCCAAAGTCGTCGAGCGGGACAAAGATCGATATAGATCCCGGGAGCCGAGGACCGGGCTTCTCACGAAACTAGCCAGCGACGCCAAAAGTTTTGTAGCATCGCGACGGCGAGAGAATCCGAGACGCGAGGGTTGAAGCCGAGAATTGTGAAACCTCGGTGAGAGAGCAAACGGCAAACTGCGGCATCGGAGCGAGACGACGGAGTTTCGAAATCCACCGGCGACTTGAAACTTACCGTTTGTCCCCCCAGAACCTCGCCAACTTCCGTGCGAGTTTCGTGTACAGGACCGCGACGTCGCGATGATAACCACGACAACGGCGTCCTTTCCTCACGCTGCTTCGTACTTTTCTAAGCGTCCGGGGGCACTCGATTCACGCGGTCGAGCACTTGCGCAAGCCATTCTCACGTGTACTGTTTAAACAATGTTTGCAAACGTTGGCGTTTGTGGTGACTGGAAAAATCTTTGTTAAGCATTTTCCGACGAATTAATTTTCCAAATTACGAAAGTCACGAAGATTCTATGACAATGCGAGACACTGCGTACGATAACGCTGTTCTCTCGTCTGTATCCGTTTGAAAACCGTTATCGGCGTCAACCGAGCCAAGTCGCGTTCTGTTTGTACATTTATCTCTCATCCTTCCGACCCTTCATAAACGTCTTAAGCCGGCTGCTGCTCTTTTTCCGTTCCTGCGCTTTACGGAGATGCCTGTCCCTATTCGCTGTTGAACGAGGCGCGCTCGACTCACGTCCCGGCATTACTACACACACACACACACACACGTATATACTACGCTCCGAGCTATTGCTTACTTCCCAAAGTTGCTCGTTACCACTCACTCGCGAGGTTCAACTTCCTCACGAGTCTATGCACCGGGGCTACGGATGCAACATCGCGTCGCCAAGTCAACGGACGGCTACTCCGGGCAAAGTTTCTCTCGTTACTGTGTACCGGAGTTTCCTCGTGTGATCGAGGGATGCCTCAATCTCGCTACGGAGAACCCTCGGAGATGGAAGTAAACTCGTGCGGTAGCATAGAAATTCTTACAATTTCACGGTGCAATGTTTCGTCTTCCTCGCTACGCGTTTCGTACCATTACACGTTCCCGAATAAACTTACGTGTTACGTTTAAACGTCACAGCCTCGCAGCAGTCTTGAAAAAAATGTTTACGCTCGACTGAATTAAATCGAATCATTCAATATTAACGATAGAATTTATTATTTTTATTATTTATTATTTTTATTAATTATTTTTGCGGAATATCGAACATTTTCAAGTGTGATTTTTGGAAAAAATGTATATAGTTCGTGTTAGCGTTTGGCCCATTCCAAAGTTGTTGCAAACACCGAGAAGAATATTCAAATATATACCGAGTGAAGTGAGCGCGGTCACCGTCGAAAATATGTCGATTCCAGAAGTGCACGATATTCTCTTGTATATAACATGTGTTCCTGACTTATTTTTTTTCTCTTCGAATCTCGTTTCGATTCTTTTTGTTTCTCACGCGAATGTAGTCGCGAACGTTGCCACGGGAAAAGTGTGAAGAGGGGCGACCGGGAAGTAGCGGGGATGAACGTCCGAGTGGAAACAAGTCGAAAAGAACGTTGGCGAGAAAAGAAAAAGACCGAGCCGCACGTTCGCTGTGGGTAGAGTTTGCGGGTAGAGCGCGTAAGATGTCGGGCATCGGGGAGTGAGAACCGAGAACAAAAAAAAAAGATGACAAAAAGAACGAACGAGGGGAAAAAAAAGCCGGAGAAACGGAGCAGAGAGAAAGAAAGACAAAGAGAAATGGAAGAAAAAAAAGGAGGATAAGACGTGTCTCTCCTTTCTCTCTCGTGCTCGCTCGTCGCCCACTCGGTCTTTGATAGCGACTTGGCGCGCCCCCGAGCAGAGGACCTCGAAGAAGTTAAGTTACGAGGTCGCGTCGACACAAAGAGACGCTCTGCACCGGAAAAATGGGCTTTGGCACTAGTCCCCCCCCCCCCATCCCCACCCCCGCACTCAGAAACATCACGAGCTTTTCTTTCTCTCGTTTTTATCGATGTATGTATAGTCGCGGTCTGTGTATCTCGTGTGTCGAACCATCAATTTTACCGTTTTTCGTTTATTTTTATTTTATTTTTTTCGCAATTGTCTCTGCGAGCGTAGCCGCTTGTTTTGGAAAAATCAGATATCTCGTGACACGAGTTTTCTGAATTAATGTGAATCGAGGATTATGAGATAATGTGGAATAAAAGAAAAACACGTTGGACCACTGGTAAAAGCGAGTTAAACCGTCGAGCCAGAGTTAGTCCCACCCTCTTGTCCCACAACAATATAATTCTCCTTACCAATGACCGTTGGCCCATCCAGCACGAATCCAGTAGGTGCGGATCCTCGTATTATCCTCACAGCCCGCCACAACGTACCGTCGCCCGTTTTACCACGTTTCCTCTCGTCTGGCGAACCGCCAACACTCAGCGGATTAAAAGCTTCTTGGCTGGTTTTCGTTGAACCTCCGAACTACGGGAGTCAGTGCAGCGAATATAAACTCCTTCGTAGCGCCCCGTGGGACAATCCGGAGTACGCAATGTCCCGTCGGGTCGTTCCAAATGCGCGATCTTCTTTTCTCTCGCCCGTCTCACTTTTTTCACTATTTTTTTTTCACTCTGGAACTTTTTATTTCGATGTCCGTTGGTTTTTCTTTTTGGTTCTATTTTAGAACGAGAGTCCCTCAAAGCTTTACGCTGTTTTCGAGAAAACGAGAGCGACGGTGGCCTCGACGTCGTAATGTCGTGGCGTAGCTGCAGCAGCGCGTGCGGGGTATGCAGTTGAATCGAGAAACGAGGTTTGAGGTTCAAGCTTGTTGAATTACCCTCCCGAACAACTGGCCACAAACACCGATGCGAAGACCCCACTGGGTTCTTCTTCTCTCCGTCTCTTGTTTTTCCTCTCGTCCTCTTCCACGCGTTTCTGCTTTGTTCGCTCGTTCTTTCCGTCGGTCTGAAAGCTGAAACAGTATAACGCTTCCCGGACGCTTTATGGCTCGGAATCCCCACCGCACGTTACCGTACGTAATATAGGTGAGTACGGGTCGGTCTCTCGGTACGCCGTTGTCACGTACCGGCACAAGAGAGGTTTCGGTGACTCGCGCATACGATGCGCCACCCAGTCGAAACCAACCCTCCCCCCAGGAAATTGTCGGGGAGGAACCGAGCTTCCGGGATTCTCCACGAGAAACGACGAACGAACGAACGGAGTATGAAAGTGGCGACCGAGAAATACGTACGGATGGGGTGAAACGGATAG
Source organism: Diplazon laetatorius (assembly GCA_963662125.1). NCBI lineage: Eukaryota > Metazoa > Arthropoda > Insecta > Hymenoptera > Ichneumonidae > Diplazon > Diplazon laetatorius. The sequence goes on from OY759159.1 coordinate 16,432,944, forward strand.
ACGTGGGAGGACGGGTGGGAGAGATAATAAAGATGCTTGCGAAAGGAGAACGCAAAGATCGAAACGACGTTGTTCGAGGTTAGGGAGTGAGAACGGGGGGTGGTTTTTAATGGCCAAAATAATTAAAGTTGAACGGAAAACATGACCATTCGATGCCAGAACAAGAAATAATAGTTACCGTCTACGTAAATTAATAACAATTGCAATTTTGTGAATTTTAATTTTCCGAATGAGCAGAACCACTTCTGTGTTTTGTAATCATAAGCAAACTACTTGCAAAAGTATATAGTATCCATTCAGAATTGAAAGTTCTATGATCTATAAAAAATTCGGAATAAATTTAATTGAAAAAAATCGTTCAAACATGTCAAAGTCCGGGTGTGAAATAGGGTGAATCCTGAAATAGAAGAAAAAATATTTATTCGCGCGTCTCGTCGCGGATGCACCGATTGGGATCCGTGCGGGCGAAAGATCAGCGCGAGAATTATATAATATCAAAATAAACTTCCGTGTAACATTCACGACGTTTGTGTTGAAATAAGAAGCGTTCCGAAAAAAATCATTTCGTTCACCACTGCGTACTACTTTTACACGCCACGTTGAACTCTTCGTAGTACTTGTCACATAGTCGATATCCAATTACCGGAAACGTTCGATCGGTCACTCACTGTATCGCGGTAAAAACGTTTCACCGCGATAAAAACGTATCGAACGATGATCGCTCGCGAATGTTCCCAAATTGAACAACAATTTTCACATCCGATTAAATTTTTTTTCCTACTCACACATCATGAATTTAGTTTTCAGTTATAAATAAAAATCGAATAACAAAACGTAGACTGTGATAAAAAAAATATTGCAAAAAACCAACGTGTTATGAATAAACGAAAAATCGTTGAAAAAAAAAAATTGAAACGGATGTTTGTCGATGTAGCGGAATGCGGAAGCGTATTCTCCGACGAGAACGTAACGAGCTCAACGTCATCCAGCTTCACGAAAATCTCATTGGCAACTAAAAATCACATGGACTTGCCGATCCGACGGTGAGGTGTACGCGAGAGGAAATTTCATCCCCTCCGGACCGAGTGATTCGCGTTTGCTGGACCAGTTTGCAATTCCTCGTTCATTCTCACGGATCACGAGTGGATTGCGTTGGTCGATAAAAGGGGAGTTTGGATTGGGGGGGAAGGGGGGATTGAAGATGCGCGGTTCGCGCCATGCTCGACAAGTTAGGGGAAGAGCGGGATGCTGGCGCTGAGAACTGGACAACGGTCAAGCGGCATGCCGGTCCCGGGAGATTGAGAAGAATCGTAGGGGTTGAATCTGCGGAGATCAGAAGGGGTCGTCGTTGAATTCTGGTTTCGATACGGAGAGACGGGATGTGCGACGGTCATCGCGTGAGAAAGGGCTGTCAGATTCGACCTTTGGCGCGCTATCATCCAGACAATATCCCCACCATTACGACTGCATACAACGTACTAACGTATACACCAACCGAGGGGGGTTTATTTCCGCGAACGCCCGCAAAGACCAACTGCTAAATCCTTCCGGAACAACTTCCGCAAACATAAAAAAATATTCGTGCAAACGGATGAGGAAAACCCAATCGACATTGTCCATCGTGCACTGAATTATTCATTCGCAAACTACGTCGATAAATTGTATTCAACATTGGAAGAAAAAAATAAATGTAGGCGGATTCGATGATCGATTATTCGTTTTTACGATGACTCGCATACAAGACACGTCTTGTTAATTGCATAATAAAATATCTATCCACATAGTCTTGTCGTTCGGTTGAGATTGAACCAACTCGTGAGCAAATACAATAGTTGTAAATTCAACTCTTGAGCTGCTCAGGAATGTATGAAGAGAAGGTTTGACAAAAACTTTAACCATAGCGAAAATTGTGAGCAGAGTGAATAAGGGTGTAAAATTCCTCATAGAAAAAAAAGGGATCGCAGAATCGTTGAATAATATTGCCAAGACTATTGGAAAACTGTCGAAGAATACCTACCTCGATAAACATTGTCAATGATTCATCGACGAATATCAACAAAGACGAATCTAAAACCGAACGCATTGTACGTATAAACGTTGTGTCACGACGCGAAACTTTGTCGCGGCCCATCAATTGTACGACGGTGCAGGGTACACCCAATTAACCCAGGGACTTGGCCGGAGCGGGAACCGCTAACCGGGCGAGTGTCTCGCGTAGACCCCCTAAAAATGCGAGCGACGGGCTGGCGAAGAGGGTGGCAGGGTCCCGTTCGGGCTATTCGAACCGGGTCTTCGTACGAGCCGGGAGAGAGCACGAACGGGCAACGGAGAAAACCGTACTTCGTTCGACCCTCTTTTCCGTGAGCTCTCGCTCGGGCGGGCTAAGCCCACGGTCCCGGCTTCGCGGGGGGATGATGGAGCGACGGGGGTGGCGAAGTTGGCAGGGCAGCAGCGGAGCAGCGATAGAGGTTGGCCGAGGGTGGTGTAGTCGCACGGATAAAGAGGGCGAGGGCGCTTCGGGGGTCTGGCAAATAGAGCGGGACAGCGCGAACAAGGGTGGCCGTGACAAAAGACCCGAAGGACCGGGGCGAAGCAGGGGTGGACGAGGAAACGGAGAGCGAGCGGAGATGGGAAAGCCTGAGAGACCGAGAGCGAGAAGAAACGAAAGAGAGAACACCGAGGAGGCAGCTAGCTCGGAGTTTGGCCAAACCAGACGACGACGACGACGACGACAACGACGACGACGAACGTAGTAAATGGAATGCGCACGGAGGTGGAGAGGGGGTCGACGACGCTTGCCCGCTTCGAGAGGGGTTGGAAAGTTCAATTGCGCGTATTTTCGCCATGACGTCTCGCAAATCCTGAAACGAGGAAGAGAGAAAGAAAACGCGTCACCTTCCACGTCGACTATGTCGGTGGCTATACAACTGCCACCGTACCAACGGAACACCCTTTGCCCTGTGTGTGTGTGTGTGTGTGTGTGTGGAGTGTGACGAGACGACGGAAAGTGGAACGGTACGCCCAGGCTCGGAGACCGCCAGCGGTATTTAACTATACAGAACTGGCTATAGACTATTCTCCGATCCCCCTTCAGACTGCCTCTGTCTTAATCGCACCCAGACTTCTCTGTTTTCGTACATCGATTATTTACACGGGAATCACGGTGCAAGTTGTTAGGGATAACGGCAGATCGGTGACGCGCTGTAAAATACTCATTAGCTTTTCTCCCGTTTCGATGGTTCAACGATGCCGAATCAATATCTTGGGAAAATTCGTATACCTCTTGTGAAACCGATGAAACATCGTGGGCGACGTTCACGCATCGAGCTATCATAACGAGGTTGACTAGGTGTGTCCGTGAACGTGAAAAAGGTCACTGAAACATTATTGATTTCGCTCACGGCACGCGGAGTACCATCGAGATATTTTACCGTTATATAACTTGTAACTCGGGGAACGAAGAATTGTTCGTTGCGTTAACCGTAGTGGAACAACAACTGATAACGAATTGTGAATGGTACATCATGACCATAATGTTTCAGCTTGTAACCACATAATTTTTTTTCACGTTCGTTCGAACGAAACGGTAGAGAAAAATAATTTCCAACCGATTTTTCGTCAATGGAGTAATAATAATAATAATATTTAAAAAAATCTATACTCGCGGGGTTTGATTGGATTCATCGTGACTTTGTTTGTAAGTACACTCCGGGGTAGTTTCCCGCGCAAGACACCGACGCAAAATCCAGTGTAGCAGGAGCGGTTGCACCGAGATCCATTTATCGTTTAGCAACGGACTGGGTATCTCCATCAATCCACTCGACGGGAAGACAGTGACGGTTTCATGGTACCTAACGCCGCTCGCGGGGCTCTACACCGAATCTATGTACGTGTGTTTATGTACATGGATTTTCCTCGTGTATGCACGGTGTACCACTACACACACACACACACACACATATATATATATATATATATATATATATATGTATATGCCCGCGGGTGGCAACGGTGTATCGGTAAATGGAAGTGCAGGGTGGATTCCACGAGGCTCCGGGATCCGTCGACGGGCTACGTACAGCCCCATGGGCGAGTCGGGAAACCGAGAGCCAGCCAGCCAGTGAGCCAGCCGGGAGGGTATGTAATAGGGGTGCGGCGCTATAGGTCCCGCGGGATTATCGAGTGTGGGTGAACGCTAGCGACGACGGCGGAGTTTACGAACAGGCTGAAAAGTCCCCGAGAGCAAGAACTCTCGCCTGCTACCGTAACCCATGAGCCCAACCGCAAGGTTTATGATTCCAAGGATCGGGACAAGGAGAGTATATAAGATGGAAACCCGCGATACCGGAGGCAATAATGAGGGGAGACGATATCGAAAGACAAAAGGACATCGACAAATAAATAAATCATTTGAATTGTGAATTTTCGTAAATACCTGAAATATTTTATCAAACGATTATCATATCGTAAATATTTGAATGGAAATTAATGTGAAAAATGAAGAATGACTGCAGATTTTTATAGTAAAATGATGTTCGAACGTACGCAAGAATTGCTTATGAGTTCATCCTACTTTCATACTCATCGCGTTAAAAGTAATGTTGAAATAAGTTAAAATAAAGGTGAAAAATGTCGAAGGGGGGGCAGCCAACGGATACGAATGTGCGATCCCTACCCTCCATCCTCCTGCGCTGAACGACCCCTCCACGAATATACGTTCACGCGTGTGTCTCCGTGTGCACGAAAAAGAGAAAGAATATTGTCCATATGTAGATAAAATATACACGCATACACACACGTTTCATACCCTCTTCGGTATTCCATCTTGGCGTCCCCTATGCCGTCGTCACCCTGCTTCATCTTTCCCACTTCGCCACGTTCTTTTAGCATCAAGTTGTCGGGGCTGTTCGACGGTGGAAAAGCGAATGGCGATGGGTTTCGCGATCACGAAAAACGAGATGAAGACGACGACGATAGGGTTCGGTCCAATCGATTTACTCACACGTAAATCCATGTACCGTGGGGGGGAGTAGATGGCGAATGACTCTCCATTACGTACGATATAAATTTATCTTTGGGGCCCGGTCGCCATATACAACTTTAAATCTCGAATTTCCCTTTGCCGATGTGCAATTCTCTGAAAATCCGTAAATTCATGCGAGCCAAGCCGCGGGCAACGGCTAGTCACCTATATATATTTCCGTGTACGTAGTATCGTGTATCGGTTCGGTACAAAGCTGTGCAGTTTTTCTCTTTATCTCTTTGGTCAATGGCTCTCGATGGCAACCCTCCTCCCTCCGTATTCGCGTCGAATATCCCTCGCATTCGATTGTTCCGCACGTTTCCGTTCGTCGCCCTCCCCACACACCGGTTAACCGACGCTAATTCTCAAACCATTAAATTTAATTCGGGTCGAACGGTGTGGTCGTCTCGCATTCGTGATGGACGGGGGTGTGGCACACCGTCCCGGGACCCGTCAAAACGAATTTCAAACGCGTTCGAGCAAAACCCTGAACCTTTTGCCTTTTCCACTTGTTCGACGTGCGAGAATGAGAAAAAATCGACATTCACTCTTTGACCAATGGCAAGATGATCATTTAATTATATACGATTTCGAAACATTCAAATTTATAAGTGCGTATTGAATATTCGACCGATAAAAAAAAAATAAGTAGAACCACGTTCACGAGTGTTAAATTACGTTTGATTTTTCACATTCAGCTATTCAATAACACGATAGTTGATTCGTAAGATTGAACAATTGAAGAATAAAAACAACAAAATGAAGGTAGAATTCGTGAGCGATAGGGATGGCGGGCGATTTATCAGAGTAAACAAAATTCGTTGGGGTGTTGACGTCGGGTCGCCGGAGATCACGGTCTCTCGAGTATGTAACAACGAGACAAGAGGGTGTGAGAGAGAGTGAGAGAGATGGAGCGTGTGGGGTTGTTGCGGAACGGGGCAGAGTCGATCAATGTGTTGCTAACGCGTGTAGGGAGGGCGAAGCCCGCAAAGTGGTTGGGCGAGAGGAGTACCGGTGGATGTATAACGTTGCGAGGCGCTGAGGCCACGGCAGCTTGCGGGCTGCTTACGAGGTTGTGAAGAGGCGATAACCATAACGTGCTCTCGGTGGCGTGTGGTAACCGTGAACCGGAGACGCGGTGGGTGCCAGAGCCCACCCGACGGAGACGGGAAACCTGCTGCAACCCTCGGAGAGCCCGGAAAATACCGAGAAGGCGAGAAGGTGATTCTCGGGTGCGCGCCTCTCGTACGGACGACGACGAAGAACCTCGGGGAGGATCCCCCTCGATGCCGCCCCCTCCTCACCCGTGTTTAAATTTAACACACGCGGAACGAACCCCACGAAAGCTTATCCGACGGGTATGGGTTTTTCGGTACGACGCCACGAGAGTCACGAGACAATCGAGTCAACCTCGAACCCGTTGAAACAACCGATCGAACGAGCTTAACCTCGCGACCAAGCTCTTCAAACTCCGCCAAATTTCCGGTGTCGAGGAAAGGTCGGCTGAATACATTTTTTTATTCGAATCTTCGAGTCATTAGCGAGCCCCAACAGTCTCTCTGGTTCTCCTAGATTTTCACAAATTCTCGTTTACGTGTGTGTTGCATCGGTTGTCTCCGTTCACACTTTACCCCCTTCGGCTCTGCCTCCGTTCGTGCGACTTTCCGGCTTCCTCATCAACGCCTCGACGACGACTTTTCGGTGCGACACCGAGACATTACGAGTTGCCGCGTTTCGAGGCGTTTGTCGAAGATTGCATAACCGCAAACTCGAAATATCCATCTTCAATGTTTCACGCAACAATAACGTATTTTATTATTTGCCATTTTATTATTTTCGATAAGTTTTCATTCCCATTGAATGATTGTATAAGAACAAGTTATTGGCGCATACACGATAAGCAGCCTCCGTCGCTAAATAAATAATCGTCGATGAAATATTCGGCGACGTATTTTTAAAAAATTTTTTTTTCAAACTCGAATTATTCCCATCGCTGCGTGACATGCCACGGATGGTGTTGGTGGGAAAAGTTGAATGAAAAAAAGGAAGAAAAAAAAACAATTTTAAAAACGTTACGTTGTTGCGGTCCCAAAGCGGAGAGGAAAAAATGCACAATTTAATTATCCAACATAGCGAGTGTCCCGGGAGCCCGGTTTTCGCCTCATTCCATCATGCTCACGGCCAGCCAAGCACCGAGCATTCCCGGTCGCTTTTTTTTTTTTTTTTGTTTTCTCTCACGGGAGCAGCTTTCCCTCGCGTTCTTTCGCCCCCTCCCCCCCGCCCACCTGGCCACGACAATGGGAAAGCTTCGCCGCGCATTACCGCGCTGTAAGTCGAAAGCTTCCGACGACGGCAACGTCCGGATCTACGCGCGCACCCGCGCTCGGCTTCTCCCTTTCAACTTGGGCAAAAAAAAAAAAGAAAAGAAAAGAAAAGAAAAAAAACAACAACAAACAAACGAGTTTTTAATTAATCACTTGCTAATGAGCTGGTTGAGACCCGTCGAGAGACAGCCGAGCCGAGAGAAACGCGACGCGACGCAACGGGGTGGTCCCGGCACCGGCTGGCACGCTGAGGGCGCCGAGACCGAGATGAAAAATTGTATTCCGTGACGTTGACGATCTGTTTCTGCTTGCGATTACACCCTCTCGTACTCGCAATATTCTCCAACGGGCTTTTCGCAGCTCAATCGATGCTTTTTATTTTTATTTATTTCTTCATGTTTTTTTTTTCCTTGTCATCGTATTATTATTCCGTTTATCTCGCACGTCAGAGACGTCGGTGATAATCAAACCGAGATAATGCACCGGTAATCACGTACAATAATTGCGAATAATATATTGTCATCTCGATCATTTTTAAAAGGGTATGCGCAATAAAATATGAATGCAATTTCTCGCTCTCTTCCTCTCTCTCTCTCTCTCGCTCTCTATATTTCCCCTTGTTACCGCGTTGTCGGGAAAGTTGAGGAAACTTCTCGTCCGTCGGAAATTCGAACGAGCTGCCCCGGAATATAATTTGACCTCCGCTATCTACCCACACTTGTGCTCGTGCGTGTGTGTGTGTGTGTGTGTGTGTGGATTCGGAATTCTGGCGAGTAGATCCAGATGCAGGAACGGAAAGTATCCACCCGGACAAGTATAGTCGACGGACGGATTTACTCGTCCTCGGCTTGGTCCTTCAACATTCTCGGTGAAATGCCGCGTCCTCACACACACGTAAACACACACGTAGCAGGACCCGGCGCCACCGGACACGTTATCCCGTGTTACCGTGCTTTCTAAAGCTCGCCGACGAGAACGTGTTGGGTTCCGGTACAACGGACGAGAGACCACCGGAGCTTCGAAATCCGACGACCGATCTCCCCAACGGAGAAACAACAAGTGGTTATCCAACGATCCCCTATCTTTTGATTTAACGATCCCGTGAAATTTTCGATTTGACCGGTCATCGATTTACGTTTGTTCGCAATCGTTAAAAAAACAATTTTTCATTGAAATTATGAAACATGTGGAACAACGCTTTGTCATCGATAACTCTTTCAATTTTAATAATAAATCAATACATTTATTCGTAGTGAATTATTGTTACAGCGTATGAGCTTAACAATCGATCAAATATTTTTAACATTTTAATTCTTCCACGCAATGCCGATAGAAAGTATTGTATTGTCACTCGGGAGAGATGATTGGCAATAGCCCACTCGAGGTCCGTCATTCGACTTACCGGTTTGATGTGAAAAATCGACGTGTCGCCGAGGGACGTGATACATCAATCCATCGGTCTCCGCTTCATTGTTGGTCATCCCCCAAGCCGTATCTTGGCCATTTTACGACACATCGTTCGTATTAACACACGATTCGATCGTCCAGCCATCTCTACCTCTCCCTCGTGCACGAATAATTCGTGATAACGTGTAAATCACACGGAGAGCTATTTTTTTTTTGTTCCACACCTCACCGACACTGCGGTTCCTTGTTCGAGGGAAAACAAATGATCCCCGAGGCTCTGTGTGTGTGTGTTTGGCGATACGGGTTTCTCTCTCGTACGTTGTTCCCCCATTGGCGTTCTATCTCGCACAATTAGGGGTCTGTGCGTCCCGCTATATCGCAGAGTCGGTTTCCAGCCAGACTCCACAGAGTCCTGTGTGGCACCGCTATCCAGGCCGTGTCCTGCCGGTCGCGCCAGCCAGTTATGCGCACCCCTCGTTCCCCCCGTTCGCCCCATTCTCGGTAACGTACGACAGCGAAGCAACGTCATGCAGATAGGAACGGTCGAGGCTCGGAGGCTACCGCAAATACCCGCCTCCCAGCAGCCCCAGCATCAGCGAATGTATTACCCCCCGCCGACTCGTACAATCCCCCCCCCCCCCTCGTACAAGGACTCCCTCGCACACCGAAACTCCCACGTTTCTATGCTATCCCGGCTGCTGCTGCCGCCGCGCCAACCATCATTTTAATGAAGATGTAATTACGGGGCCGTTTCGACGCTGGAATCGGCAATGCCCGCCCGCCCGACACATTGCGATGCATTATTGGCTGCATTATTAAGTGAGATCTAGCTGTGTACCACGGGATCCACGGGAATGATGTTACGGAACATGAGATGCGGCGAGGAAATTGCTCATCCGCGAACACCGATGACAAATTGCTTCGGTTCTTGACTTTTCGATCGATATACCCCGGCAATCCCGATCCTGTCATTTCCATCGGATTTACAATGATTTTTAAGAAAACACACACACACGATCACGACGAATCGAAAAGAAGCCAGTTACGATCCAATTTCATCGACTAAAACGCAATTATCAGAACGAACGTTTATAACTCGACCGAGGAATAAGCGATATTCGGTAACCGTGGATACATGTAAATGTGTACGTGTAGGTGATATACCATACATATCGGTCGATGATTCGAGCACGTCGATGGCGATGAAAGCCATACGTTCGGTTATACGTCGAAACTGGCGTACGAGTACGAAACTTGGTTTCGGGCGAGCTACTACATCCACCTACGGCGATGGTTCTCCGTGGCACTGGAAACCGTTATATTAATTAGAACGGTTAAGGGCAACTACCCCCCGGCCCCGGTCCCCTCGCCGGACGGAACGTACGTCCGCGCGGGCACCACCTAGCTGTAACGTGGTTTCGGTGATTCAAGCCCCTAACGGGATTATACCGCCAAACGCTTCTCGCTTTTCCACCTCCCCTCCCCCGAACATCACCAACGGGCGATATGCCCCGTTTCTGCAACACCGGAAACACACACACACACACGCGCTCGCGCGGGATTTTCCGACGTAACCCATGCGATCCCAACGGGTTTCCACCCCGGTTGAATATACGTGGGTACACAATTACGCCGATGTATTATGTATAAGCCGGGGACAGACCGTGTGCCGGTTCGGAATCCCTTCTCGAACTCGCTCCGCGACATCGCGCCAAACAACCCGAAGCCAAACGCGTGTGCTATTGGCTTTTGGATTCGAGCTTTCGTACGTGTGTGTGTGCGTGTATCAATCGCTACCCTATCGTAGATTACTCTGTTAACAACGGACCGTCTGTTTCTCGTCTTCTGGGATATCCATTCCCTTCTAAAACTTCATTTACATCTCGTTTTATATTACCCATTTGCAATTTTATTCATTTTATTACGACTGTTTTTGGCTAATCAAAAAATGTCACGAAAACTCAGCGAATGATTAATCGCAGTGAGTGATAAAGATTGTAAATCTACGCAATTCATTTTCTCTCACGTTTTGACACATTCGAAATTCGGTGATACGTGAATTCCGACGAATTTTGTTCTTTTTCCGTCACGATTGGGGGCGGGAAAAAAGCTGAACGAGTATTTCAAAATCGATACGACACTCGCCACGGTCCTCGTATAACGGAAATTCTTAAGGTGCCGCGATATTGTGGGCTATAGAGAAATACCACGAGATTGCTCTTTCCCACAGCTGAAGCAGCAGCCGGCGCACTACGCGGCAACTACGACGGAGTCGTCGTTTCATTTTTTTTTCTCTTCCTTTCTTTCTTCCTCCTTTTTGATCCTCTCATCCTCCCCGGATCGGTACGGGCGATATAGTCTCATCGGCGACGTTAATAACGTGGCGTTCTTGTCGAAGCGAGGGCGTTTGTCGTTGGGAAATGAGGGATCGGCGTTAGCGGCGACGGGCTCGTTATAACGAACGATATAATTGGGCCGCAAGGGCCAGGAATATAATACCTCTGGACGTGTTCCAACACACCCGCGTAAAACGGCTCTCGAAAGAAAATAAAATGACGTTTTCAGCTCAAACTGCGGGGAAATGTCGAATCACGATTTTTTTTTTTTGTTCACGCCGTAAAATAGGTCGACCACGATCACGAAGAATAATCATTGTATTGAAAAGGTTAAAAAATTATTTTTCCATAATCCATTGATCCAACAATGTGGACCTGATAAAACACGAGGATTCAGTGGCAAATCTGGATTATAAACGATTGAAAGCAACAAGTTGATATGGAAAAAAATATATATATAACATATATTTTTATCCCCGTGTTTGTTCGCGTTGTTCGCATTACGATGAATGCGGAAGTTCGCCCTACCGCGTGGCGATTATCGGACCGGAGGGGAGCTCGCTCCCGGCGAACCATCCCGGCCGTGTAACATTCGTTCACGCGTGCGCGTGTCACACACGTTTTAGCGTTTGGGGGGGGGGGGGGGTTCACGGACACGGTGAAATGTTCGAAGACCGTGCGAGCCGTGGCTAACCAACCTGTCCGGTTCGGAGATGCTGCGCGGTCCAGCCTCGCGGTAGCCGGTAAACGTCCTTTCGCATATAACGATATGCAACGAAATCACGATCTCGACGGGGACCGGGGGCCACACCGGGGTCACCAACGATCTTTTACCAAACGGTTATCGCGTTTCTCATGCGCGTTTTCACATCCCAACCACGTTTCTCGGCTTCATCCTACTTATGCCATACTTCTACCGTTACCCCCAACCAAAATAGTTACCATTTACATTTATTACGTAACCATTTCCCGTTAACGTATATATTTCCGACTACAATGAATATCCATGAGGCACGGGTCGGGATGAATTTTTTTTTGTTTTTCTTTGTTTTCCAAACCGATGGAAAACCGTAAAAAGACGCGATAGTTGTCGAAGAGCAGCATGCTGCTTTTCCGGCAACATATCATCCTATGAGCCGACGAAAAAGAAATAAAAAAATCGTGCATAAGTTCTCGGCAAGACGAAACGTCAGAATCTCTTTTTTTTCGGATGTGTGTGTGTATACATATATTCCTCCTATGTGTATGAACATAAATATCGATCGTACCCGACGGGGAAAAGCCTGTTGAATTTTGAATGCCGATCTCCGGATCCCCGGGACTGCTATCCGACCGTCGCAAACGTTGTCGCGTTGTGGTTCTCAATGACTATAGCGATTGGTATTCTCGCGCCTTCAATTTCTATCCCAACCGTCCCCGCAACCATACAACTCCTGAGCTGTGGCGTATCTCCAACCGCCGTTTCTCATCCCCCTCGCTCTCCATCATATTTCAAGCTCAGCCTTCCAACGCTCGACAACTCCCCCACCGAGCTACATATATATATATCTATAGTATATCCTACACACACACACATATAACGCGCTCTCCTCTCCGCGAGGACCTTCCATCCTCATTCGCTATCATCTTCAGAATGGAAACCCTGCTCTATGACTCCCGCTTGAGCCTCACTCACCCTCCGAGCACCGAGCATTATTTATTCAACTAATTGCGAGGCTCCGAGCCGACAACGAAGCCACACGGAAACTTAATCGAGGCTACTTCTACCACTACTACTACCACTGATCAATTCAAACGAGACCATTTTAATGAAATAACGTTGGAAATAAATGTCTATAAAAGTTATGACTTTATCAACTTTTTTTCAATATTTCACCAGGCTTTATCGTACCGTACTTTTGGCTTCAACTCCATCGAATCTTATCGCTCACTCGTTAATGTATCTACACCGTCTTTGAAAGTTCGGAAACTCGACCGCAACATATAAATTCTATGGGAAACCAACGAGTCGATGATAAATTATAACGCACATTATCTCTTTACCTAGAAAGCTCAAAGATGGATCGTGGATATCCGTTTCGACTATGGATGGATTGCAACTGGATTATATCTAATGTCTTCACGAAGAATATTGATTAGGAAAGTTAGCTGGACGCTAAATTGAAAAAAGTTTACCCCCTAAATACATTTCCACACGGGTACCGTCGAAAAATTGTCCCATTGAGAAGCCCAGCGGGGATTCCTTCGACGGCGGGGGGTCACGACGAAAAATCAATTAATTCCGAAACGCCTCTCCCCCCCTCTCGCTTCACCGTACCAACGTAATTGGCGCGGGAATGCGTTTATCGGGGCATAAACTGCGAAAGGGGCTGTTGTGCTGTTGCTCGTAGTCTCCGCGGGTGGGTGCGGATGAATCGCTGATGCACAGACGCGGGGGTTTTTCATCCCGATGCTGTTGCAATAGAATGGCGATCGGTTCGCGAGATATATGCCAACAGTTCGGGCTTTGGTGGTGAACGAGGAACAAAAAAAAAAATCGATACAATCATACATCTGCTAATAACGAAAGGCTCAGCCCGACTTCGTGAATTCATCGATGCGCAACGCGTCACGAGAATACAGTCTCGATGGTGGAGCATGGTCTTGTTTGCCTTTGGCCCTCGAAAAAGACTGTTCGGTCTTTGCTTTACGTTTTTTTTTCCGTCATCGCTGTTCATTGATTCGGGGCACTCTTTGTCCCAACGATTTTACAAAATGATTTTTTTTATAAACCAATAGTGGTAACGACAGTCGAGCAGAGCAGATTGTGGTTTCAGAAAAAAATTCCTTCCGGGCTTTTTCGAGCTTTTTTTCAGAGGTTAGCAAATCTGATATAATAAAAGATACGGAAATCTCGTATTCGTTATTCCACAATAACGCCCTTATTCTTCGACGAGTCTTTATTTTTATTTTCTTTTTTCTTGTCAATCGATAAATGTTATCCAGGCTACATCGAAGCACATTCCGTCCCGCGAGACTCCATCGTCGCTGACTCGGTGTGACGAGTCCTCGTCGAAAACGCAGCTGGATTCGAGCACGCGCGAGTATCAAACGGATGAAGAAAAAAAAAAAGAGCTCGAGTTCAAGTACACGAAAGTTCGATACGCGTCGGCATCGAGACGAGGAAGAGACGTTGCCGGCGACGAGTAAGGCTCGCGAGAGCCCGAAAGAACAAAAAAGAAAGAAACAAAAAACGAAGGAAAAAAAAAGCTTCTCAGCCAAGAGAGAAACGCGGGAGCGAATACTTAACGAGTCCGGGGGACGGAAGAGAAGGGTGAGAGAAAACTCGACGGCGTTGCCTCGATATGCGCGAGAGAAGAGAAACGAGAAGATGGAGCGGAGAGAGCCGGGAGCGCGAAAGGCAGAGGCCTTCGACGAAGCGCGAATTAATTCAACGCACAGTTCGCTCCATCCTCTTCTTTCGTCTCTTTTTTTTTTTCTTCTTTTTTTTATATTCTTTTTTTTTATTCGTGCCAGGGTTTGCCCTCGTAGCCAACGCCGATGCGAGGGTTCGGAGGGCCCGGAGGCTCCGTACCGTCGGGGGATATAAAATGCCGATGCGAGAGAGCCCGAGCAACGGGAGAGGAGAGTGCGGAACGGGGAAAATACCGAGCGAGACGGTGAAACCGTTATAACGGGACAGACGGAGAGAAAAGTTGGGTGAAGCTCGACGGGAAAACTCCGCCGGCAAAGCTCGGAAAGTCCGGGATCGAGGACGAGGGGGGGGGGGGGGGGGGAAGTGGAATGGGAGATGAAACGCGGACTCTCTTCGGCCTGGCGGAGTCGAGTGTACTGTGGGGTGAGACACCGAGGACCGGGGAAAATAGTAGTAACGCAGTCAGGGATTGTACATGCGCTATATATACATATACATATATACACACACATATATATATATAACGCATATAGCGTTTCAGTCGAGAAGGGAGGATTACCGTCGAGAGGAGCGAGCAAAAGCAAAGATATAGTCACAGGGTGCAAGCAGCGCGAGAGAGATGTATCTATATATACACACACACACACGCACAACGTGCACACGTGTGAAAGACGAAGCAGCGAGCTTACCAGTCCCACTGCGTGCAGGTGGTTCGCGTCTGATTTCCGGGTCTGGCGACTATTAGACGCTATTAAGGGCGCTTCGTGGGCTCAAGGGTGATCGGTGGTTCGGGTATATCGAGATCTACGTCGTACCTCGTGCGGTCGGTTTGCCTCGGACATCGGTGCCGACCCGGGACACACGTACCTCACCACTGGTCAATACCTCTTACCGTCTTGCTTCGGTTTGTCGCTCGTGTAACAGCCTCATCCGAACAAATTAATTTCACGCTTATCAATGCATTCCCAAAATTATCGCAGATCGAAAGATTTTTTTTTTGAATGGTTATTTTTATATAAAAATACGAAAAATACAATTTTTATGGGGAAATGTATGGAGAGGAAGTTGAGCAATGGAAACATTAGTCGAATCGATGGCTAACTCTGATCGGAGAAAGCTAGCCAGACGCTAGCTTCAAGAGTTTATCTCTATTGTTTATAGGGTACATACACGCCGGTGAACTTTTTTTTTAGCTGGAAAATGCCTCAGTTACTGATATTTAATTATACAAATCAAATTTATTATATAAGTCGTTCGACAGAATTTATTATTTCATAAACCATGATAATTGTGATTATTTTCACTCGAGCGGTAATATTTCGGTATATTCGGTAATATACTCGGTAATTTATGGTCATTTTATCGTTAACGCTGACGTGAATATTTTCGGTCAGGGGGTGACACTCCTATGATTTTCTATAGGAACCCCCAAAGACCAAGTAACTTGACAGAGCCAGCGGCTACGCGGCGCTGTTCATGTGCCGCGCGCGCGAGTCACGTGGTCACTCCCTCTCCGGCCTCTGGCCCCTCTGCGACCAGCCCCGTAGCACGCGGCTCCGCGGCGGTCGCATTACGCCAGTAACGCAACAGCCGCGGAGCCGAGTACTACGGGGCTGGTCGTAGAGGGGCCAGAGGCCGGAGAGGGAGTGACCACGTGACTCGCGCGCGCGGAACACCAACCGCGCCGCGTAGCGGCTGGCTTCGTCAACGGGACAGTCTCGAAGCCGAGTGCCAGGGGGTTGGTTCCCGTGTTGGTATTTCGCTAGCACGTGTGTTTACAAATGTCGTCGGCGAAATACATGGTAGGCGCATGATACTTGGTTTTTTTTTTTTTTTTATTCCTCCGTAATTACATTTTCCATCGGTATAAAATTTTGAGATATATTAATTTTGAAACGTAGCTATCAGGATTATATTTTTATTTACATATTTTGAGAAAATTTCGATTATATACAATTATCGGGGTGAAATGTCAAATAATTTTTTTTCCCTCATTCACGATCGTTCAAACGTTTGTTTACATGTTCGATCTTTCGTGATCGTCATCTTTATTGTTTTTCATTCAAGTTCTTTGAGATTAATTTGACACTTTTATTTACAGGCCTCATCACGCGAATCAACTGCAAAATGGTGACTGAAACCCGGCGTCGATGGAAGTTGCGCGTGCAACCACCTGTACTCGTCGAGCATCGAGTGATGTGGGTGGATCTCGATCGTTTCGAGTTTCGCCATCGTTTCGAATTTTACGATGACGGTGCATTTCAAACGATTTGGATGAAAATTCACCGATGAAGATATCCCGAATTCCATTCCTTCAGAAGACAAATCATCAATCAACCGTCGCCTTGAGTCCTCGGTCTCCCTACGGGGAGGGATCTCTGAGGCAGGTGAAGAGCTCCTGTAAAAGAGTGAGTACTTTTTTTAAAATCAATTCAACTCATTCCCAATGACAACTTCGACGAATCATGAATGTGGTATGAAAATCAATTTTCGTGCGCATGTTTGTGAATTTTATATTCAAAATGTTGTATTACAGACTAAATTTAAAAATCTAAATTTGCTTCGAATATTTTTTTGTCAAATCTCGTTCCAATAATTTGACTTTTTTTGCATTTATTGTTTTTTTTTCTGACTCAAATCGTTCTGCACCGAATGTTATTCTGATAAAAGCGTTGGTGATTATGCAGCATCCCGGCTTCTCCAAATTTCACAATTTCTGACAATTTTTTTTCTAAACATCATATCAGGAATACATAAAAAAATAGATTCTTTATTGTGTCTTTTTATGTCTTTCTTAAAAAAATTAACAAAAATAAATTCATTATAATTTTCTCACCTCCCCCGTCTGATTCTTCAACCAAAGGAAAAAATGAACAATCTTCCGAAAGAGAAAATCGAAAAACTTGAAAATTTGGGAAAGCCGTGATATTGCATAATTAGCCCTGAATCTTTAAGAATGACGGGAATAAAAATTATTTTTATCCAAGTCACGGACCAGAATTTTTTTTTTTTAATTGGAAAACCATCTGTTTTGAAACTATAAACGAAAATTCGATTACGACAATTAACTAGAAACGATTCTCTATGTGAATCAAGCGTCTAATTTGAGTTTCGTCAAAGTCGGGGGAATAGCCATTTGTTGAAGTCCCATAACTTTTTTTTGGGTTTCACTACAAACAATGACACACCCAAATCTTGAAGATGGACGCAAAAAAAAATTGTTATCCAAGTTGCGTGCCAGAAATTTTTTTTCCCTTGGAAAACTTTTTCAAAATTAAATTTTTCTTAAATTAATCTTTTTTTCAAACTTTACAATCGACCAAACGTGCCTCCGTTTAAACTATCGGCGATGTTCGAAGATTACAATGATCAACCAAACTTGTATATTTCACCCCTAATTGGTACTTGTCGTGGAGTTCGTGCGCGAATTGTGGAACGCGAGACTACATTGCCCGACTTTCGAGCTTTCCCACGCGTAAACTATAAATGTCAGAAATATTTCGTCACGGAATTTTTTGTGGGAAATCTAACTTTTTCTATATAGCGTTGTTCAGCCATGGCTTGGACAGGAAGATAAAAATGTGTTGTTTTTCTACAATACATTTGTATCTTCCTGTCCGAACGCTGGCTGAACCACGTTACGAGGGATGAGAGAATAGAACGCGAACTTTGGCGAAGGATACCAAACCCTTAGAATCATCGCGACCGGGTTGCAACCTCCCTTAACAAGCAACAAGGGTGGAGAATTAATGAGAGAGGGCGCTCGGGCAGACACTTGTGGCTACCGCACCCCTCGTACCGCCCTCCGCGATCGTACGAACGACCGCTCTCGTTCGCTTTTCGAACCCGCCACCACCATCGACCGTACTTTCCAGAAAAACAACCCTTCAACTTTTACGCCCGCGCACGTTCGTACCAAGCGCCACAGCTTTTTTTCCCGCGTCCTATACATATTTTCGCGTGAAAGGTTTCTCACCGTGAAACATAGTACTTTGCTGAACACATTGCCAATTCGTATTTGAAATTTCGATTAGAATTTCCAACTAACGATACTCGGGACATTTTTTTTTCTTTATCAATTAATTTTCCACGTTCGAATGTTAGATCGTTGGATGTGGTCCGAGATGGAGGATCGTTTGTACATCAAACTCATAATTTCGCTACTCGTTACAAAAAAAACGTAATAATAATGAAATTACGAATCAGGGTTTTTGATTTTTTTTTAAATGAAAAAAAACTACGGTCCAACAACGAAATTAAAGTATGAATGAACATCGTTAAAAATGTACATCCGTTGGTACTCCGATAAAGCATGAAAAAATAGAGATTTTTTTTATTTATTTCGAAATTTCGAGTACGATAAAAAATGAAATTTAAAAGCCAATAACCGCTTACAATTTATTCCCCTCGTACATATCGACAATTCCATGGCCAACGGGTTGTGGGGGCGTTTGGGTATGGCGAAATAAAAATATCTGAATATAGTCGCGAGCGCCCCGTATCGGAAAGCTCGTGGGTATTTTTCCGGCTTCGTACGAGCACACGCTGTCCAAATTAACACGGGTTAGACTGTAAGTCTGAGTGCGCTCACACACACACACACAGACACGCCCGTGTGTAATACGCGTATGTGGGCAATGGCAGTCCCTTCTGATTTCGTTGGCGTGAATTCTCGCTGGCCCAACTCCGGGGATTCGATGGAAAGGGTATGTACATCGGGCTACCCACCCGTTTTCCGTAGGATGTACCATGGGTTAAACGTACATGGACGCACACACACACACGCGCTCGCGCATAAGAGCGCATACGCTAAGCCGAGGTCGAACTCTGTTGCGCGCGGGGGCGGGGGGGGGGGCGTACAGGGCGCGGCAACAGCGCGGCCGGGCGACTCGACACGCAGTGTGAATTTTAATTAAAGCAATTAAGCATGCCTCCATAGCGGCACATTAACGCGCGTGATGCATTCATGGGGATGGCGTTTCGAAAACGACAGCGTGCACTGCGGCGGCACTCGGTGGACGGTAGCTGAAGAGCGCGGGACCCAGAGCATAGCACACGGACCGTGTGTCACACACGCGACAAACGCGACCAACGTGTCCCTTTCTCTCTCTCTCTCTCTCTCACTCACTCGCTTCTGTCACGCTTTCGTGATCCATCGTCCGGCCTCTCTGGCAACTTTGTGTGTCCGACCGTCATATCAAACGACCTGGTTCAGACGGAACCGATGTAAATCGAAAATCCGCATAGATTATCGTGTCGATCCGGAATCGCAAAACTCGATATATATATATGGTTAACATATGTATGAGCCATTCCACCGATTCGAGTACCGGGTTTTCGGTTTCGCTATCACCGATCTTTGTATGTAAATTTGACAAATCAAACTTCTCATCGAGAAATGGAATCTTAATTTTTCTCAGATTTTTTTCTTCGATTAATTTCGGTGTAATTGTATGAGTGATTCTGTGAATTTTTCATTGAAAAAAAATTTGTCCGTCCACGACACGTTTCACGTGGTTCGTCGGTCCGCGCCGTCGCAGCGCGACTAGCGGAAATATATGAGCTCGTAACGCTCTAGCCGGATACGAGAAACACGGACGAGGGGATAAAACGAGAGAGAGAATATTAGAACGCGGTAGTCGGGAGCGTGAACGCGAGTTGATGCTGCTGCTGCTACAACGGCAAGCGGAACGTGGAAAATAGGGAGGGTGGAGGTAGAAAAGGGGAAAACTCGGTGTATAGCGGAAAAGAGGGCGTACCACGGTACGACGGTACGTTGACCCACGGGGGGGAGGGGACGGGAGAACCCTCTGTTATTCGCATACGCTGCTGACCCGCTTCACTCATCTTGCCATAGATCCGGGGTACATCTCGACGGTTCCTTTTTTTTTATCATCCTTGCTTGACTCTAAACCGATCGCTCGTTAACGTCTCTTTTTCGACGCTGAGTTAATTACCGTCACGTCTTTATCCAAAACCACACGCACATCTCGACGGCTTAAAGTTCATTGTGCCGCAACGACGATTGTGTATAATCCAGTCGAAAAGGGTTAAAGTAAAACGCGGCTAACAATAACACCGACGATTCCTTTTAACAACGATGGGTCTGAATTTTTCACGTCGATTTTATTCGCCCTTCATTTTGTAATAAATGGTCGAGTTTATACGATTCGTAGACCGGTATTAAGCCGTAACGGAGATACCACCATTCCGACATGAGAATGGAAAAAAGCGGTTCCGCGTAGTCAGCATTTTTGGCAGACCCGAAAATTCAAGTGCACTTTTCAACCTCGGCTTATTGTATTGTTGAGAAAATTCCGTGGCAGACTGAATGCGCTTGACGATAAACCGTTGTGTTCCGGTACGCCTATGTACATGTATCTCTCTCGAGTCGCGAGGATATTCGGGGCCTCGCGCGTTACGATGAATACGACAAATACGATGAATACGATGAATACCCTCTCGCGTGGGAGTATACCACTTTTATGGGACGTACGTTATACGATTTTTCGTAGTTATGTTACACCCACGACAAGTAGGTAGCATATCGGTCCGTGTCGGTATTTCGGCGCTAACAGCAATAATGCCTTCCCGGACAAGGACGTCGGCTCGCAGTTGGTAAGGAGCCAGGCCAAATCCGGAAATACGTGTCTGGACGGATACCAACTCGCTTGTGTTATATATATATTGGAGCTACTCACCCGGTTACATTATTACACCCCTTCGCCACGTGAAATTCACATACGGTCGTGTATAATCTCGGGTTCCCCTGGATAGCCGAGGCACTGTGTTGAACCGAGGAGCCCTATATTAAAATAAAAATTCAGGACCATTTTTAATTAAAAGTATCCAGTTTTCGTTCAAACAAGTTGAAAAAAAAAAACAAACAAAAAGTTTATCATCAAGTTCTTAATAATTTTTTGCACGGCTGCCACAGAACGTCGAAGTCAGGTCGTTAGGTTCGGCTGTCAACTTTAGCTTCACGGAAATATACATTTAAAAAAAAAATGGTTTGGTTAACATTTCGCGGGTTACGCGCGCCGTGGCACACCACGCGACAATAAAGCACTACGAGGAATCTGGGTGACGGGATACCGCCGGTAGGCGCGCTCGTCTACGTACCGTTGATCGGTATCTCGGTACGAACGTCTCGATTATTTTTGTTATTGACTTACCAGTGGATGGTCAAGATTCAACGACGTCGGACAAGTCGAGATACTTATTACTGACGGTGGTTAAAGAGAGACAAGAAAGACACGATTTTCCAGATAGAATTCGTATTAATGGTTCGGTCTTTACCCGTCCAGCTTCCTGGCTCAAACCTTATACCGGAGATGAGTAGAAAGATCTCCAGTGCCGTGTTAAAATTTTGTAACCTGGGCCGCCGGATTCGTCGACCCGAATTAACGACTATTCGTTAAAACGTTAGTACCGAACGATTCTGCCCAGACGTCGTGGCGTTCGCCTCAATATAACGGGTGGAGCTCAACGCGCTCGAGTTCGTGCTGGGTTATGATGGCTCTACGTTTTTTCTACAGCGATTTAAGGCGATGGACGACCGCCGAGTGCGAGAGAGACGTGCCATCGGCGCTCGGTGCGGTGCGAGGAAGACGGAGAGAGGTCGACCATCGTCTTAAGGTTTTGCGTACACTAAACTTATCCCAAAATTTTTTCTTTTCAAAACGAACAAAATGGTTTTTTGACCATAACTTTTTTTCCATTGCTCCGATTGGAATGAGGGTGGTTTTATCGTGTTCGGAGGGACAAATCCTATCCAAAACACCCCTTATAAAGGTCCATTGCTCGAAAATTCGAAATTTCGAATTTCAAAACGATGGGTCGGGAAAATCGATTTTTATGCGTTTATCTTATAGAGTTGGGTGTGAAAAGGTTTGTAGTGAACGTCGTTTTTGTTGTAGCCAAGCCGAAACCAATTTTTTCGGACTTTTATAGGTTTTTAGACCCCCAAAATTCACGAAAATCGGTCCAAACGGTTCTTTCACATGGATATGGCTCTGTATGGGTGATCTAACGGTTGATTCACATACAGATACCCTTGGATATGTCTCTGGTAACCGAATTTACGTTTGTATTAGAAAAAAAAATGATTTTTTTATGAAAAAAAAATTTATTTTGACGAAAAAAAATTTTTTTTTGGAGAAAAATGATGGGTCGGGAAAATCGATTCTTATGCGTTTATCTTATAGAGTTGGGTGTCAAAAGGTTTGTAGTGAACGTCGTTTTTGTTGTAGCCAAGCCGAAACCAATTTTTTCGGACTTTTAAAGGTTTTTAGACCCCCAAAATTCACGAAAATCGGTCCAAACGGTTCTTTCACATGGATATGGCTCTGTATGGGTAATCTAACGGTTGATTCACATCCAGATACCCTCGTAGATGTCTCTGGTAACCGAGTTTACGTTTGTAGTAAAAAAAAAATGATTTTTTTATGAAAAAAAAATTTATTTTGACCAAAAAACATTTTTTTTTGGGCCAAAATGATGGGTCGGGAAAATCAATTTTTATGCGTTTATTTTATAGAGTTGGGTGTGAAAAGGTTTGTAGTGAACGTCGTTTTTGTTGTAGCCAAGCCGAAACCAATTTTTTCGGACTTTTATAGGTTTTTAGACCCTCAAAATTCACGAAAATCGGTCCAGATGGTTCTTTCACATGGATATGGCTCTGTATGGGTGATCCAACGGTTGATTCGCATCCAGATACCCTCGTAGATGTCTCTGGTAACCGAGTTTACGTTTGTAGTAGGAAAAAAAATGATTTTTTTATGAAAAAAAAATTTATTTTGACGAAAAAACGTTTTTTTTTTGGGGAAAAATAATGGGTCGGGAAAATCGATTTTTATGGGCTTATCTTATAGAGTTGGGTGTCAAAAGGTTTGTAGTGAACGTCGTTTTTGTCGTAGCCAAGCCGAAAGAATTTTTTTCGGACTTTGAAAGCTTTCTAGGCCCCCAAAATTCACGAAAATCGGTCCAAATGGTTCTTTCACATGGATATGGCTCCGTATAGGTGATCTAACGGTTGATTCACATGAAGATACCCTTGTACGTGTCTCTGATAACCGAGTTTTCGTTTGCAGTAGAAAAAAAAAATTATTTTGACGAAAAAAAAAATTATTTTGACGAAAAAAAAAATTTTTTTGGGTCCAAATGACGGGTCGGGAAAATCGATTTTTATTCGTTTATCTTATAGAGTTGGGTGCGAAAAGGTTTGTAGTGAACGTCGTTTCGTTCGTAGCCAAGCCAAAAAAGTTTTACGGACTTTTAAAGGTTTTTAGACCCCCCATTTTTCGATCCTCGAACCCTTGTCTCTTCAAATCGAACAAAATGGTTTTTTGGCCATAACTTTTTTTCCATTGCTCCGATCGGAATGAGGGTGGTTTTATCGTGTTCACGGGGACAAATTCTATCCAAAACAGGCCCTGCGAAAGTCCATTGCTAACGCGGCAACAGATCGAGGGTTGTCGAGAGACGCGCGTCCCACCCGTTAGAAGCTGACGTGACGTCATAGCGCGACGCTCGCCGAGGGTGAGCGACAGCGACAGACCTCACTGGCGATCTCTTTACTAATCTCTGCTCACAATTGGACAAACTTGTTCGTACTAGGTGCGAACTAACCTAAAAAAATCCAGAATTGCGCGATATAAAGATGTTAGTGGAGAAATAACATATCGACGAAAAATCCATTTCGATAGCCGGTCCAAGAGGGTTAATGATGACAGGGCGGTGGTGACAAGAAATCACCCCAGTAATGTTATGATTCGAAATGCATGTAATTTGGCGTGGGAGTCGTCGAAACGCTTGCACTAGGATCTATTTCGGGTTTAAACGCAATGCGTTAATCGGTTATTTATATAATCTGCGGTGTGCCGTTTATCCAGTTTGTTTGAAAATCGTCAAGCACAAGTTATTAATAACAATAATGAACATCTCAATCGTTTTATAACGCCCGAGACGCTTCCGACAATAATTTATTATGGACGAAATTTGTTTTCGTCTGACCAATCAGCTGGAAGTACTGCAGGTAAGTGTTTATCTTTTTTTTTTTTTTGTTTTTTTTTTTCCAATTCGGGTCATTGCATTGTGAAATTGTTGCACGTTAAAACAATTTATTCATCCAATGAAAATAATTATGATGATTTTAACATTAACCTTTTTGTAACAGGTCGAAGGGTCTGTGGCTCTTCAACAGGGACAACAGTGGATAACATGCTGGTTAACGCAAATCCATCATTTGCTGAAAAATGCTTACAGCGATGAATACATCGGGCGAATGAAAGACATTGGCTATAATATACAGCAAGTTCTGCTGAAAGCCTTGGAACAACTACAGTCCCAATATTATTCGATTCAATTCAACTCCAGAGTTGTTTTGCGTCAGATGAGCAATGTTTGTTTGAACGATGGTATTACATAATTATCACTTGCGACAAATGTGTTTCGACGCTTGTCCACAATCTGTATCCGATTAATTTATTGCAGTATCGCGAAGAGAAGTGGGTTTTTGTCTGGCCGGATTGGGGATCGGCACCGTCGTGGGATACAGTATCGGCTCGCGTTGGAGACAAACTGCTCGCAGAGTACTGTACATGAAAGCGATCTTGTGTCATCATTACATCGGTATAGAGGTATCGATACGATGAGTATTAACAATATACCGAATAGGCTTGTACATAGTTGTCCAATTGGAGAAAAAGGGTTATCAAAGAAAATAAGATATTATACATGCGCTCCTTACCCGATTGATGGTGATCAGGGCGTTTCAATGGCGGACGACGTGGAAGTCCCATCGATTCGACGATCGAACGAATTGTTGATTCAAGTGAAAGCGTCGTCGGTAAATATCGTCGATGCTAAAATATCCCACGGTTATTCTAAAGTGTACAGAAGACTACTTAACTCCGGAGTGAGTATCTCGAAACACGTTTTGCATAGAAGAATTTTCATCGATGGATGAAACGTCGTTTTGTATAAATTTGTTTAGCAACAAAAAGATTTGCCAGTTATATTGGGGAGAGATTGTGCCGGAATCGTGACCGAAATAGGTCAGAGCGTTCTCGGTTTCGACATAGGCGACGAAGTCTTCCTGGCTGTACCCTCCTGGGCTCCTGGCACCATGGCCGAGTACATAGTCGTTGCGGAAAGTCAATGCGTCAGAAGGCCAAAACTCATATCGTTCGAAGCATCCGCGTGTTTGCCGTACAGCGGATGTTTGGCTTGGGACGCTATCGTTAACAGATCGATCGTCGAAGAAGGCAATGCCAAAGGAAAACGGTATGACGAATGAAATTAATCCGTTTTTATGCGTCACGGCTATCGACTAGATTTTTTCCAAATAAATTGAAAAAAAAAAAATTTGTTTACTAGAATTTTGGTATACGGCGGATGTTCCCCAACCGGATGTATAATAATTCAGCTTATAAAATTATGGGGCGGTCACGTTACCGCAGTTTGTAAGTTAAACGCAACGAGAGTGGTGAGAGCATTGGGTGCTGACGATATAATCGTCGACGAAGACGAATCGACCGTTCAGAAGGAACTTGATCTTCAAGACAAGTACGTGCAATAATAATTGAAAAAAAAAAAAAAGGTTTTTCCCACGTGCATTTGGGTAAATCGATCTCGATTGCTACAGATACGATGCTATTTTTTATACCGGAGGTAATTTGAGCAACGATGACGTTCTGAGAAAACATTTACTGGCCAACGGATCACTCGTATCAACGATTCCCCAACTTCTCATCTCCGATTCACTTGGTTTTGTCTTCAGAAATGTATTTGCCGGTTGCGTTCGTATCAAACTGCTTTTCCAAGTACGTACATTTTTTATCCATGGTCGAAATATTTTTTTTTCCAATTTTTTAAAAGACTCATAAATGCTAACGATAATTTTTACGAATGAAATTTTCATTTTTCCACATCGTACATCGTGCTACGGTCAATAATTTGTTTTGGCAGTACGTATTCGGCCGGAACGATTATCAGTGGAAAGAAGGCTCGATAATCAAGAGCGCGTATCTGGAAGCGCTGCGCGAGCTGGTTGACGCTGATCAGTTGCAGAGCGTCGTAGGTGCTGCATTTCGACCGAATCAAATCGAACACGCTCTGGCGCATGTACTGAGCGACGAAGCAATGGGAGGTACGATCGTTAAATTTAAATGACGACGCGTTCGTGTGCGCAATGGTTTTCATCGAAAAATTCGAGACCACGACTCGTGACGCGAATAACAATGACTGTTTTTTTTTTTTGCCACAAATCCGCACAAATTCGAATGAAAAAATTGGAAATTTTCGTATTCCCAATGAGCAAATGAAATTGTAATCGGTATCGATACTGAAAAGTCCAAAGGGGGGCCTAATGGTGCTTCACCGTTGGTTATCGTCGGTGGAACAAGTACTCTTTGATAATTGTATTATAACGCAGGGATGACCGGAGGAGTCCGAATGAAATTGGACGTTGTTAAAGTTTATTATTAAGAATAATGGTTTATAATCTATTTTATCAAATAAATATATTGGACAACAGATTCATCGATTCTCGAATGTTCGGCAACGTCTCGGAAACGTTAAAATTATATTGCCGGACACTTTTGTACCGTGGAATGAAAGATGATTGGCAAAAAAATCGCTTCATTGAAACTATTTCGGTTTTCCACGGAATTTTCCACCGCCACCGGTTTTTCCTCTTTTGGCTGCATTCTTTTTATTATCGTCGGCCTGTTATGAAAACGAGAACGAAAAAACAAATGAGGGTATTGAACCAGCGCTGGAAAAAAAAAAAACTTTCTCGAGCGTTTGAAACAGAGTCACACTTACTTTGCGTTTTGTCGAGGGTGTACTCGGTAGAACCTTGAAGAACGAATCTAGACGTCCCTGAGTCGTGGTGTTTCGTGCTTTGAGTAATTTTTTTGCGCCGCTTCTTATCCGGTCTTCGGAAAAATTCTTATCGCCGCACAAGTACTTGACCAAACCTTCTTCGTCCGGATCGTTCCACTTTAACTGCAAACCCACGTTGATCGATCAATTGATAATCGGCACAAGAATTTAACGGTTGAAATTCAACGACGAAATATTAACCTCGACTTCATCGGGATCGGTTATGTCCGGTTCCAAAAACAACGATCGCGCTTGTTTGTAATTCCAATCTTCCGGAACCGGATATTTTTTCGTGTCCAGGTTCTCGATTATTTTTTCCAACGATCTGTGAGTTTTTATTAACTCGATCGCTCGTTTCGGTCCAATGCCTTTGATGGTATTCGTGTAATCGCAGCCAAGCATTATACAGAAATCTATGAACTGTCAAAGTTTACAATTTATTTTTTTTTTTTTTTCAATCGATTTCCAATGGGACGTGGTTTTTGTCGAACCATCGTGTAAAATTCATACCTCTTCCTTGCTAAGTTCCATGTCCGCCAGAACCTTGTCGTAATGAAATTCTTGGACGGGCATCTTTCTGGCTTCGCTGAATGTAAGATGTCTGAGGAGAACGTTGCTTCCGAACGTGAGCGCGTCCATGTCTTCGGTCGCCACTGCGAATACTTTGCCCGCTTTCACAAGAGCGGCGCACTGGGCTTCGGCTTCGCAGGGTGCCTGTTGGAACGTGTACATTTTATTTATAAACAAAGCGAAACGAACTTTGCCACTACTAATGCATCAAAGATTTGGCAGCTATCGGAGGTAAATAGCGTAATAACCGTATATTACATTGACAAACGGAATGCCCATGAGAGTCAACAGTTGTTTAGCTTCGTCCGCATGAGTACTGGTGACTTTAACGAGACGTCTATTGAATTTATCAATGTCCTCGGCGTTTCCTGGAAAAAACAATTAATCATGAGCCAAACGCATGAAACCGAGCAGTTGGAATCATGATAGATGCGAAGAATGAAAATTTTACCAGCTTCCTCGGCTACCTGCAAAGCTTTTTGAGCCTCCTCTCTTTTCTCGGCGCGCTTTGCCAATTCGCCGCCTTTCAAATTGGGAGGTTTACCGTCAAATACGTAAACCGGTTTTATGCCGTTTTCCACCAATCTTATCGTTCGATAAAACGTTCCCATCAGATGACTGCAATGTGACAAAACATTGCGATAAAAAAATTGATAGCAAGATTGATTGGAACAAAGGCACGACTCGCCGCTTACCTAGTCGTCTCGCCGTCCGACGATGTTAGCTGGGCTCCTTCGGCCCGGACGGCTATGAGGAATTGATACAGACACATGGAAGCGTCGATCGCTATTTTACGTCCTATATCAACATAAATTCATTGTGAGTTTGATTAAATTCGATTGTTGGTTGATGATTGACAATATTGACAGACGGAAAAATGTAATAACCAAAATAATGTTTGAGCTCTTTTTCCTTGATAGCACCCGGAGCCAGATCGGCTATTATTTTCGATAATCCAAGAATACCCATGACAATATCGTTTATTCCGATGAGTTGCGTTAAAATCCAATTCGCAATAACGAAAGAACGAAAGGTTATGCGGAACTATCTAACCGCGCACGCTACGATAAACTACGATTCCCGCGCGAATCGGCGGGTTACGTTCGAACTTTTACCAGAGAGCAACGAGATCGAAGAAGAGTACTCGCTGAGAGAGACATACGACACGCAACGATCGCCAATGAAGCAATTTTTTTGGTCCAACAAATTATTCCGTCGTTCGACGCGACATCGAACGGACGACGGTCGAACCGTGATCACCCGCACAATGGCGAAATTTCTCGGGGCGGTAATCGTATCTACCGCCCCGACATACCGGTGGCGCCAGCTCCGTTTTGTACAGAGAAATCTCATTTTGCTCCGTTTTCAACTTCCGTCTCTCTCTCTCTCTCTCTCTCTGGTAATTGATCGTAATCGCGGGTTTTCCAAGCCCGGAGCATTTCACTGTCTCGGATCAAGAGCCGGATGAACAATGAAGAAATACATAGCTTGATAATCAAGAGACCTCGGTTTTCCGACCGAACATTATAGACGTATAAAACCATACTCTCTCGCGATATCCTCGATATTCAACGTTGCTCCGAAATTCGTAGTCGAGCAACGCGCCCGAGGCAGTTGGAATATCTCTCGGCGGCGACGAAGAGGGACGAGAGCGAAGAAGACAGCTTGCATTCGTATAGCAGCGAGTGGAAAGAGGGTCGGCGCTGTCCTCGCTGTCTCGCAGGGGCATTCGGGAGGGTCGATTCGGTTTCGCGGTGTGCGTGCGACGAGCCAGCTCGCACAGGAGAGACGAGGATAGCGCGAGAGCGAGCGACCAGCAACGACTGAGAAACGAAGAGTCAATCGACAAAGAGCCGAGTGAGTGAGCGAGCGAGAGAGAGAGAGCAACGAAACACAGGGAATACAAGGGGGACACAATAGAGCCAATGGAGTAAGCGAGTAGGATGAAAAGTACGAAGCGAGTCTAGCGCTATGCGCGTCTGTATATACGCCGACGGCAGCAGCAGCAGCAGCAGCATCAGCCCAACCGACGAAGAGCAGGTAGATGGTCGAGAATCCGTGGATGGGAGAGGAACCGCGATAGCTCGTCGACATTGGCGTAGACTCCCGTGGACAACTCCAACGTCCTCGCGCATCCTCGAAAATCCTTTTTAATCAATCATCAACGACGCGTATACACTGGAATAAAAACAACGATATTGTTTTTATTCCAGCATCGATGTTCAATCTGAATTTGTTTTATCGTTTGTTGAATCGAATATGATTTATCGGTTGGAGAGTAGTCGATGGTTTACGGGAAATTGGTCGTTCGAGTTGTGAGAATCGTCGGAACGAAGAGGCGCAAAGTAGCATCCACTTTGGCGCCCATGTCCGAGCGTGTACGTACACGAGAGGCGGTGTCCGGTGTGTGGCGAGTGGCGAGCTGGTGAGCCGGGGAAACGAGACGGAGCGAGAGAAGGAGGAGAGGAGTGGGGTGGGTCGGGGTGGGGTGGGGATGGAGCGTTGGTTCGGTAAACGCCATAACGCCAAGCGGTCGGGCTGTTTGGTACGGTGGCGACGACGACGAGAGTGTGCGTTTTCACGTGGATTGTATTAGAAACGGGTTTTGGATTTATCGTTGATCAATGGCTCGCACGGTTTAACCCCGCGACGGTACAACGTGAAAATTCCCACTCTCGTGTGTTTGGAAATAACGAGTAAACAAAATAATTATTTGAAAAAAAAAAGAAAAAAATTAAATAAAAAAAACAGTGGTAATGGTCGTGCGGTGGCGAGCACGATGATGGACGCGCATGAACGCGCAGTTTCAAAGTTCCGCTGGAGTTTCTGGTTAACGTGCTAATCTTCTCGCGTGCTTCGACTCCCCGCCCCGCCCCGCCCAGCCGCACCGCGTCCCCTCCAAACCCCCCACCCCTCTCGCTCTTTTTCTCCATCTCGCAGCGCCAGCCACGGACTGAGAAAACGATATAGTACATGTTAAGAGAAGAGGAAGGAAGCGTTAGAGTTTTCACGGAGAAGTTAGAACAAAATACATCGTGTCGCGCGGGTCTTTACGTTTCTCGCCCATATCGTCATATATACGTGTCTTTCCATCTCTCTCGCTCTCTCTCTTTGTCGTTCGTCCGTGTGTGTGTGTGTGTGTGTGTGTGTGTGCGTGCGTGTTTTGTGCGATACATACAGTGGTGCAGTGCCGTATTTTCGTTGCAGTTTTACGTTTGGCTGATATATATATATATATCTATATGATATACGTGGGGATGTTTGTTAAAACCGACTAGTGTGTCCGCCAATCGATAATTCATGGATATCAAGGATTTTCGTTAATATCGGATTCTCAACGATGACCCACAAGGTGATGTATCCATTTTCTTTTTCTCTTTCTCTCTCTCTCTCTCTCTTGCAAAGACCTCGGCCGTATTGCATTATTTACCGTTATTAATTTATTTATGTATACATATTTGTGGTCCCGCACGTGGACGCTCCAAATTTATCAGCCGAATATTCGTGATTTACCGACGAAAAAAGAGAAGAAAAAGAAAAATTCAGAACCGTCGATACGGATGGAATTTCATAACCATTAAACAGTCTTTCGAAGTTCGGTGTGGGTGTGGGGCACCATAGTCTGAAAATACGTTTTTTTTTTGTGGGTATGATTTATCATTTTTTTTCCGTCCACGCAACGTCGTTGCCGTTTTTGAAGCGTTCTTCGTTTGGTTCGAATGTCGGGGCAGGGGCAGAGGGGGGAGATGGGGCATCAGGACGAGGAGGTGGAGGGGGAGGAGGAACGGCCCGGCCGAGTCACGCGACAATCTCACGGCGGGGCACTGTGTGTTGCTGCCGCCACCGCCACCGCCGCGACGCGCATATGCGCACACGTCGATATTGCGTGTATTTAAACAGCCGCCAGCGACATAATTGACACACGTACGTGCGTCGCGCTCTCAACGTGTCGTTTTTGTTTTTTATTTTTTATTTTTCATTTTTTCCGTACATCGACGGCTCGAGGATATCGTAGTCGGTTTTTTTCGTTTGCCCGAGAGAGTAGTAAAGCAGCATGAGATTATCAACCACGCGCGGACAAAGGATATGTAACACGCTGCTCCTTGGCTTCTTTCGGAGCACATATTGGGCCCCTCCAATCTCCCCCCCCCCCCCCTCCACCTCCTCCTCCTCCTCCTCCTCCCTCCATCCCCACTGCTCGACGACCACTCGATGTATATGTATACACTCTACGGTTTATGGCTGTGTGAAAAGTTGGCGCATGCGTATGCGTGTGTTTGAGTTTGGCACCGTCGACTAAACACACGCATACACACACTCCTACACGACCGATGAAGCATGTGGCTACTCTCACGCACATCGACTTTCGTTCGTTACAGCCAAATACTTTTGGGTACATCCGGTACATCCTCCAAAATTTATCCACAACAACCAACATGAAAAAAATTCGAAAACGGTATTTGTTTTTCCCCCCACATTTATTATCTTTACGAGTTTACATCCGATCATAAATATTATGATCCATAAACCCATCTCTGCGATTCACAGAACCGATGTTTAAAAATCTGTTTGAAGAAAATCAAGGGTTTGGGACCGATTGAGTGACAAACTTTTCTCGCCAATTCACACGTCGGCAGCTAAAAATTAACAATCATGTGCAACGCGATAACCAAAATATCCGGAATGACGATTGAACAATCTTCGACGAGAAGGTCGAAACTTGATTGATTTCATCCGATCGTCATCGGGCATAACCTCAAAATTTTCAGGTATTTTGATACGATAATTTGTCCTTTCGGCCCGCATCCCAAAAATTATCATTGTCCGTGAAAGCGCTCCAGACAAATACACCGTATCGTTTCGACGAAATTCAGATTGCGTAATGTCGCTTTATTACGAATTTATTTTCATGTTCGGGAAAATTTGAAGGTCGACGATCGGATAACCGAACGAGGCTTATCGAACGTTAGATAATTCGAGATTTCTCGACGATAACCCGTTTGAGACGATGAATGTTCGGTACATTTTTATGGAAATTTCTACGAGATATAACTGGTACGTAATTTTCGCGATATCATTTACGATTTACGAATCTCAGCGTTATTTTTGGGATAACATTTTTGTATTTTGGCAAACTCCGGGAGAAAAATTATTCAGCGGTGATTTTGCGAAGTGGTATTTATCGCCGGATTTAGAGTGTCAAGTTTTATGTCGAATAAGCAGTTTGGAAAACATACCGACGTGACAGCGGGCTTCCCGAAGCGTCAAATATCGTTGTGGGTATGGTCTGGTATTGGTAGATGGCGCGACAAGCCCCTTTTCGAACTCTCGAATGTACGAAAATTGGAACCGCGATGATTGTATCGGGGTTTAATATACTCCTCGTGGCCATGTCGAGGGGTTGAAACAAACAAAATATTTCGTCAACCCACCGACAAACATAATGGCACAATTGCTATTCGTGCAATGGAGTACGCGACGTAAGTATCGTACGATATTGTCGCATTAAAATCGATTGTCGAAATATATAACCTCGTGGTTGTACGTTAACGTGGCGGAGTTTCCTTTGTTCCACCACAACGAAACAATTCACCAAACGAATAACTTTGTGAGCAATCTCCATGGTTCGCTTTTGGTTTCAGGAGCGTACCAAAACAATCGGAGGCCTTGTAGCGAAAAAAAAACATGGTATAATTAATTTTTTTTTCTTTAAATTCAATTGGTAAATATGAAAAATAATGTATACAACATTTTTCAAGTTGGAATCTGGACGTTATGATAGTTTGAATTACGATCAAAGTCACTTGGACATCGACCCACGCATACACATACACATACACGGTACGCAACCGCCATTCTTAATTTATTATTTCTTTACCAAACAAAGCCATTCGAAGAATATACAAACACGCGATGTGTACGACAACCCGGATCGCAAATATTATACGAGCGTTGACATACATATTTTAGGAACAGTCTTGGTGTCGTCGTGCCTCTTTTTTGTCTTCGCCTCAAATATCGTCGACCAATGAGATTCACGTGAAGAGATAATGTAGGTTGCTCTGTTCCACCGATCATACAAGTTTTACCACCGACGGAGTTGGTCGGTCTGTATATATCTTACTATGTCGATGGTAAAACCGTTTGACGAGCCATTTTTATTTTCCGTGTGTGTGTGTGTTGATACAGACGTTGAAAAGCCCAGGCATACAAAAGTCTTGTGAGTCACTGCTGGCAACTTTGAAAGTCCGACCTTGTGCTGGTGCTGCTGGCGCTGCTGCTGCTGCTGCTGCTTGCTCGTCGACTCCGAGAGAAATTGCTCGGTTCTGGCGACTCTTAAGGTACAACGACCGTTGAATACAACTAAAGGCCCTGAGGATGAGCCAATTCGAGTGTCTTTTCGTGTCCGAGTTACTTATATTTATATCGATTACAATTGAACCGCGAACCTGGTTATTAACGCGTTGACATTTCATATTAACGATCGAGACGAGGCGATAATGAAAACATCGGGGGGAATAGGAATAATCGTGTACGATGAACATCTGCGATTTCACAATGGTTGACTTATAATGGTCTATAGTGGGCGTCCGTCGGGTCCGTCCGTCCATTAGGAACCTTGAAAACCCAACCGTCCTTTTCCCCCCGCACCCCTTCGCCCAAGTCACTGCCTCGACTTTTCAACACAGCTTTTTCTTTTTTCATTTATTTTTTTACAATCTTGCCGTATTTCGGATGCCATTGCTTCGGTAAACATTCTTCCGGTATAATTGCAGCTGTACAGCTTTGGGTCTCGTGAAAAAATTCCACAGACTTGTCCGACTATTGTAAGAGAAAGTTAACAAATTAGTTGAAAAACGTTCATCCCTCGACCGGACTTTTTCTCTCGACAAAATCTTTTGCAAACTTGATCCCGAAACGATCAACTTTTTCTTGTTCCTTTATTTTATTTGTAAATAATTAATATTCATTCGATGGAAAGAAGAAAAAAAAAATTTTTTACCGCAATGTAAAGAAATCAGCCAGTGGAATGTTGTTAATCGAGTTGTATTTCGGGTTCGCAGAGAAACGAGTGAAATGAACGATGATCTCCCTCGACTGGGGTTGTATTGTTCTGGCGGGCGTGTAACGCTTTGACGGACAAGAGCAAACCCGCGCTATGTACGAGAGAAAACGAGTGCGTTGCAATATCCCTCTGCAGTGGCAGCCCCCTGTTTTTCTCCCCTTTTTCCAATGGCACTCGGGCTCTCGAGTTCGTCACCCTTCGTATAATATATCGTCCTCCCTCTCTCTCTCTCTCTCGCTCTCGTGTGGCTTTGGAACGAGTACGTACTCCGAAAAGGTCGAGACCATTTTTTTTTCTTTTTTTTTTCGTCGTGTTCTCGCTGCATTCGAACTTTGTATTTATTGCTATACGCTTCGACGGCGGTAATTCAACCACAGGGTTTGACGTGAAAAAAAAAATAGCTGACGAACAATGCTCGTGATCGTTGAAGAATCAAATAATTGTTTACGATCGGAGTTTTATTGCGGCTTTAAAATCGTTGATTCAATATCGTTATGACTTACCAAATATATCGTGGCAATTACAGTGATTGGCACAAGAGCGTCTTCGGCGTATTTCCGAGAGAAGGAAAAATATTTGTGGAAATAGTAAGAGAACTGAGATGCCTTTACTCACTACGGCGTCGAATCTCTATGATTGTCGAGCGGAGCTTGGCAGGTTCGGGGGGCATACATACTTACGGCAAAAACGGGTAAACATTTCCAGATACTTGAAATCTGTCTGTCGATTCAGCTGCTGCACATTTAATCATTTTTTTTTTATTTTTTCAAATGAGGTTATATAAAATTTTCATGAGTTTCGAGGTCGTTGGGCAGCCTGTGAGCCATTGTTGTAAACTCCCACTAGGTTTATACACGAACGTCGATGGATGCCGTACAACATCCGATGAACGTGCAATTTCAATTTGAAACGCAAGCGGATCTCGTCCGGTCGGACGAGCTCTCTCACGACTCCGGTCCATTGTCACGGCCAATGGCAGCTTGTTCACGAAACTTTTTGGGTCGCCCCTTTACGAATCGTCCAGGTGCTGCTGCAAGCTTGAAAAGTTTAGCCCCTCCGTTTGCGGTAATCGATGTTCGGCGGGGACTTGAAAAGCGAAACGGTGAATCGGGACCGAAATCGATGCCATTGTCACGGCCGATATCTGGATCTCATTTTCTCACTTTACGACACCCATCGAACACGTTTGCTCCGTATTTTATAATCCATTTACTTTGGTTGGTTACGAATCCGGTTACGAAGGTTTGTTTTTCGTATTACAAAAAAATTCTGATAATTTATTCGAAGTATCAATACGGCTCGCTGGAGCTTGAGATGTGAATGATAATCTACCTTTTTCACCGGTCCGATCTCTCGGTCGTGAGTGCGAGAGAGATAGCGCTATCGACGCTCGGTGAGAGACCGATGGAGAATGAGGTACGGGGCGAGAGAGACGGACGATAATGGCGATGGACTACTATACATACGCTCTCTCCTTTCTCTCTTGCTTCGCAGCGGGCGCCGATAGCGCTGTCTCTCGGTTTAAGGTGATGCGTGACGTTTCTATCTTCGCCGTGAGTGCGAGAGCGATAGGGCTATCGGCGCTCGCTGCGGAACGAGGGAGAGTGAGGTATATCGCACCTTAACGATCTTGCCGCATAAAACTAGGGCCAACTGTGGCCGCGTGGAGGCGGTCCTTAAGCTGCTGCTGCTGCTACTACACAAGCATATATACAGCAGTGTCATGTTGTAATGTTTTTTTTTTGTCGTACATATACAAAGATCCAAAGAGAGAATCGAGAGACGCGATAGCATCTCGGGACAAGGACATTTTCTGCCGTACCGACCGCTCGCAAGGCAACGTTCAAAGTCCTTTCACAGCAGCAGCAGCAGCAGCAGCCAACTCTCTCATTATAGCCAACTTTTGAGAGGTTAACGTTTCTCGCTGTATCGATGGTTGATCAGAATGTTATCATTGACATCTTCTGTGTATATTTCCATTGGAAACGACGTTTCAATTTAAATTCACAAAGACGATTAATCATAACGTTGATGGAGGTTATGACACTTAACAAAGTTATTTATCTAATATTGTGATATAAAAAATGGTGATATCGTGTTATTCCGACGTCGTCGTCACCGCTCGTTACGCTTGGACCGATGACAACTAGCCTGTCAGACGTCATCGGGCATCGGACATGATTATTTCGCAATTGCGACCGTTTACTCACTACATTTTCGCGGCGCTAGTGATAACGGGCCAGCCTGTCGATTCGATGAGACACAAGTGTATCAACGTTCAACGATTAATCATTTACAAAAATTCTAAATGGTCGACTGAGTGTTAAAAGAAAAAATGTGAAAAGTCAGGTAAGATTTGTTCAGAGGTGGTGCCGAGTTACCCAAACAAATCATAATTCTATTGTTTTTTTTCAGTCTTCCAAACTGACTTGGCCTCTGTGAGCTGTTTATTAATTTCTATTCTTATTCAATCCGACTCTAATGTCAACCACAAATAATCTGATTAATTATTTATCTTATGCCATTTTAGGACGTAACCCGTCTTTTCCACGGTCTCGACGAATGGCTCTCCCATGGACAAGTCGCTCTACGAAGACTTTTTCTTTGAATTTTAAATCATGGTAAAAATAAATAAAATAAAATAATTACCAGCAGTATTTTGCAGTTTCCGATACCAACGGCGTATGGAAAAAACAATTCTGAACCAACGCTATTAGCTCCATTTTATCCATCGACGAAGGCCAAAGCTATCGCCGAAACGTCCTATAACGCCGGTGTCTTGTTCTTCATCTTTTCAATCATTCTTATACAATTTTTTTAGACGCTTGGGAGCGCAATGATCGATCGATAGGGACAAAACATATCAACCTTTTACCATGGTTCGACGACTCAATCTACAAGAGTAAATGTTTCCGGCTAATGTTTCTGCCATTCCCATGAATCTTTATACAACGTCAAACTTCTTACGGACTTGTTATGCTTTACAGAACATTATCCGATAACCACGGAAGCCCACGCATACGGAAAGATTAAGTCGAGTCGAGATAATTTTTATTTCGCACTAACGATACTTCCATTAATCATCGTTTGTCACTTTTCTCCTGCCAGAATATTTTTCTTCAACACTGTGTACCGCGGTGATTGAATAGGTTAATCACAGAAGGTATAATAATATAATAATTACAAAATGGTACATAGAAAACACATGTGTATAAAAAATAAGTCATTAAGATTAGTTTGTTTCAAGTTGCAGGATTTTCAAGCAAATCTCTGACACAAGGGACAAGAGAGTTAAAAGGCGATGCAAAGAAATTAAGTATCGAATATAAATTAGCCAACAAAACGTTTGGAATCATACGGTTACGTTGAAAATTATTTTTAAAAAAATATAACTTCTTTGGTGGTGTATTAACCGGATAACAAAACTTGATACCCTCAGGCATTCTGTGCAAAAAAAAAATCGGTTTATATATGAGGCGTGAAGAATGGAAATTCGGTTGTCCCACTCTTAACATACATATGTATTTGTACCGTTGCCACGTGTTTGGCTCGGCCATGCAGAGACACCAACGTAAAGGAGGTCGAACATGGTGTTTAAGATTATGCGGCACACGTCGTCCGTCTCACTCGGATCGCTATGAATACGAGAGCGAGATAAAGATAGGTAAATATTCTTAAAGATAAAAGACGAAATCGATGGTAAGCAGGATATTCATTGCGCAGTTGACCGCTCTCGGTTCTTTTTTTTTTCGGTCTCAGAGATATCATCGCAGTCTCGAAAACAATGTCTTACAGTTTTTGTTACCGACCGAGATAGAACGGAAGCATTATTATGCGATCCGAAATATCGGGTAACGTTTAACCACCGCCCACGATTGACTTTCATGGCTCGTAAATCGGAGATAACGCATTAAAGACAATTAGAGAGGCCATAGATGACGCTAAGTTGTTTCGTATTAGACGGTACTCGCGCACTGCTGCACTCGACGGACAACATCGGCGCTCTTGACCACAGCGCCGCGACCGTCCGAATTCTCAACCGACAGTTTATCGGACTTTTCGCGCGTGATTTAATCCAATTTTCCAATCTAATTTTAATCGAGGTGCAATATCGAAGCACCTTAAAACGTGGTAGAATATAATTTCACGATGACGTTTACCGAAACCCCAGTGAAATCGCTTATGTTCGAATAATATC
Organism: Diplazon laetatorius; assembly: GCA_963662125.1. Lineage (NCBI taxonomy): Eukaryota > Metazoa > Arthropoda > Insecta > Hymenoptera > Ichneumonidae > Diplazon > Diplazon laetatorius. Next base: position 16,472,171 of record OY759159.1, read on the forward strand.
GATGACGAACATCCGTATAAAGTTTTATCGTTGAAAGTATGCGTCGTTGAGGTGACGATGTGAAACCTTGCCCGATGTTCGCCACGAGTGCGAGAGAGATAACGCTATCCGGGCACTCTCCGCGAAGCGAGAAAGGTTTCGCACAATCTTAATGGACATAATAATTTGATATTCAAGCCGCGCGTATAACGTTGACGGAGAGAAAATGATAGGTCGGGCAGCGACGGATGAATGGTGTGAGACGGTGAGACGGCGGCCTAAGGCCGGGGGGTGCGGGGGTTCCGGTGCGCGGCGCCCGTGCCAGTTGCACCTAATGTCCGAATCACGTGCCGTCCGCCTATTCTTGCTTACGTGTGTCGTTGGAACTACCGGAAACAGCTTCCGCGCGAGATAGCCCAGTAGTGGCGGTGGTAGCGTCGTCCCGTGTAGCCCCTCGTTGTCGTGGCAATGCGTCGGAGATGGGCGAACACCGCTCTTCGGCTTGTTCGTATAGTCCGTAGGGGGAGAGAGGGGGAGCTTAAGGTCACGACAATTAGTCAAAGACTCGAGCGCGCGGCGGCCCAGAGCTTTTGCCCGGCGAACAATCTTTCGCGTCTCTCGGTAAATCAATATTGCCATCTCTCTCTCTCTCGCGCGCTGACGGTGCGTCGCGCACGCGTATCCCGCGCACCTGCACACTCATCCACTCATCCACTCATCCACTCCTATACGATCCGCTAATCTTCTTCGGATTCCCACGACAAGCATTATCAATTCCCAACGGATTATCGATTGTGCAATATCCGTGTTGCAAATCACAAAACAACTATGTTCGGTCGAGTTTCGAATCTCGGTCTCCCGAAATTTCGGCCATCTTTTTTTTCTCTCTTCGTCTCCATCGCTAATGTTATTTGTTTAATCTCATGTAAAATACGTTGGCTCAGCGAACGCGGGTATTTCAGTCGAAAGAGAAATATGCGTTTGAGTATTGGAATTAATCTCGGTAAAAACATTAACATGAAATTTTAATAACATTGACCGATTGGTCAGTGTTTGGATATCGAATGTGTAGATCTAAACTACGTCGTCGTATTTTGTTGGAATAACGTTGAACGTTTGAGAAATAATAAGTAGAAAGAAGTAGAAGAAGAAGAAAAAAAAACTCGGGTTATCGTGGATATCGGTTTCTTTGTCCATTAGGTGGGAAATGGCTGAGGAGAATGTCAATGACTGATACATAGCCAACAACTGTGCGGTTTGGCCTCGGTTCGACGGGGCAAATGAGTTTGGTCGGAGCCAGAAGTTGAGGAAGGAATGAGATAGACACGAACCGTGGAGAGACCCGTAGATGGACTATGTATGTATAGGGGCGTAGGAGCATGGAATTTCGTGTTCCCCCGTATGCTACGCCAATGCGCGCGGCCGTACAGCGGCGATGCTAGCAGCAGCAGCAGCAGCAGCAGCAGGAGCCCGGAGTCTAGCGAGGAGAGGGGGGAGTGCGATGCCTCAGTAAGCGCCAAGCGCTCAAACCGGCGATGCGAGCCTCGCTCGATTCTCCATCGTTAAAAACCTTCGAAATCCCGCCGGTATTTTCGTACAAAACAACCGATTCTTCAACGAAATAATATTTTGTTTTTCTTTCATAAAAATTAACGCGAAACATCGATACGCTAATGAACAACATTATTGTTTGTTACGTTTGACCGGACGAGTGAACGATTAATCGGAGTTATTTACCGTGGATATTACGCTGGTGGTGTGGGCTTGTGCCTCTCTCCGTGTGTGTGTTGGTGATCGCTGCTATATACCACAGTGTGTGTGTGTGTGTTTGTAGTTGTAGTTGTGCTCGTGGTGGTGGTGGTAGTGGTAGCCAGAGTTGGTTGGCGCTGTGTCTTTGGCCAACCCGGCGAGCAGCCATGCAGCTGGCCGAAGAAGACCGTGCGCCTACGACTGGCGATTGTCTCGTGTGCGTGTAACTTGACGTTCAACGCGCACGCCTGCGCCTGTGTACGTGTGTGAGCGTGTTGATAATTTACGTGCCGCGAAAAGCTATAAGCTTCGAGTTGGTCGAGGGGCAAGAGGAGGGGGGAGCAGCTCTCTTCCACATCGTACGTGTGTACTCTCGTCTCCTGCACCAAAGAAATATCTTACGCGAGAAAGAAAAAAAATAAACACCACATCGAATTTTCACCGTGGCCGTTGGTTGGGTTTGCGTCGACGGTGACGATAAAATGGTGGCTCGTTAAGCATCCCGGTGACGTACACGACTGTGCGATCCCTTCCCCGCAGCATCCGCGGCATTATGAAAGCGTAAACAACAAACCCAAGCAACGACGAGCCACCAACGGACTCGCCTAACTCCAATCCTTTTTTTTTTCTTTTCTTTCCTTTCTTTCTTTCTCCACTACCGTCCTCTCGTACTTCTTGACTCGCACCGCGTAACTTCTTTTTCTCGTTTTTCGAATTCACACTTTTTCTTTTATCCCCACCACCGCTGGATGCCCGCTCCCCCCCGCTCCCCCCATCCTCGCCCTCTCACGCGCTCGGGATTTACAGTCAACAACACGGGTCTCCCCGCTCCTCGGGGTCGTCCATCCAGCCCCCCCGCCCCCACCCACGGGTTTTTCCTCGAGCCGTGAAATTGGATTACCGCGGGGGACAAAGGATACGGGATTTGCCGCCTGCGCTGCGTCTACAAAGGGTTGGAATGATACATGTATACACACGCATATAATACATGCACGTGTATAGTTTGATATGCATATACGTCGGTTGTACACGGAGTGTACGATAAACCAACGAGACAACGGAGACAACGGAGACAACGGAGGCTCGACCGCTCGACGTTGGACGGAGATTAAAACGAAGACCGAGGACGCGACTAAAACGTTCGGCTTGTCACCAAATTCCTCGAGGTATTATTATAGCCATTTGGAATTGATTGCGGAGGCATTAACGATGTCGAAAGTTTTACAATGGCAGCGAGTAGTCCGAGTAGTTCGGCGTTAACGCGCGTCTATGGTTTATCAATCCATGGGCAATATAACAACCACGACCAACGGAGAAGGTGAACGCGCGCGCAACGTTCGACGATCGTGTTTTATCGGTGAGCAGCAGCAGCAGCAAGCAGCGGCAGCGGCGGCAGCGCGTGTGTACGGCCAACTCCCGAGAGTTGCCGCTGGTCCGATCGATGGCCCGCGCTGCTGCTGCTGCTGCTGCTCCTGCGCCTATCGCCGGACCACGCGTACCAACACGCACACCATATCTACGCGACGACCAAACCACCCACCCCCCCCCCCCATTCCCCCGGTCTTTCGGTTTTTATAACGCTCTCGAACCCGCGAACAAGAGGCGAAAGTCCAAGCGCGCGCGCGCGCGCGAGCTCTTAATCATTTCGATGCCGCCGCCTTCGCGTATTGGTCAACGTCGCCGATTCGACGGGTTTGTTAACCGGTCGTGTCGGCTATGAGACACCGTAATTCGGTACTCGTTTGTCCGGTACCCTAATTGCCGAACGTCTCATCGTTTCGATGTATTTCGTGCGATTGGTAATTTTATTGAATATCGAACGAGGTGCTTGTTCACGTGAGAGTAAAACTCTCACGTGATCTTGATCTCCACGAGTTTTACCAACCACATGAGAGATTGCTACCGTTAAACAGTACTTGAAAAGTACTCAATTTCTGTCAAAGAAAAACCAACAATTCTTAAGTCTAAAGTCTAAACCGAGTACTTCAATTAGTACATGAAAAGTACTCAATTCTGGCGCGGAGTAAATTCATTTTTCAATTTTCATTGTCGTTGTAAAAATCAGAAAAGAAAGCACAATTCGTACGTGTTTGGCATGTTTTTTCATGCGTGAAAACGGTGTTACGAGTAAACCCGGTCATGTCTATTGAAATATCGTGCTGAGATGGTACGCCCGGTAACGACGAATTACACGTAACCCGCCGTTGGCGCCGTAACGAACCCGTCGACGTTTTGCACGCTGCGCGCGGTGCACACACGACCAATATTTCATAGCACATACATATGTAACGAGAAGAGCCTTATACACCCTATCTCGCACGCGTAGTCACCGTTTAACAATAATATCTCGGGTGTATACTGTATAGCAATTATTATTAGCTACTACGGCGCGGCCCTCGCGTTCCATTGAACTCGAGGTGCACGAGTCGAAGCGGCGGCACAATGCTCGCACCGTCGTGTCGTGTCGGTACGAGTCACCAACGTCATCATAAATCAAAGTTAAACACGCTAATTATATCATAGCCCCGGAAATTTACGTTCGAAGGTGCGGCCTTCGATTCTCGTCCGTTCTCCATTCGTTCGAATCTCGTTCCAAATTCACTTTGTCGTCACGATTTCCAATTCTCAGTCGAGTTAATTTAATCACAATGGTCGATTTAATTTTTGGGTAGGATGAGAAGATGGGAAAGTGTCGTGAGGGCCGAATGCAGCCCCTGACATGAGTTTATGAATATCGCGTGCGGTTAAAAAGACGCGGGTTATCCACCCCTCCCTTTAATCGGCATTATCGTTTTTTTTTTGTTCCATTCTCGCGTCCCCGTTAAATCATGAGACACCGTGTGCCCGTCGCGATTCCATTAACTCGTCGGAGGTGACGTTAAGCCCCATTTCGTTCGGATTTGGTATCGCTACGGGCAAGGATGTTGGTTAATCCGAGCGTGCAACGAGGAAACCCAGCAACGTTATTACAATGTGGGATATGGGATGTGGGATGTGGGATGTGGTAGCCATAATAGAGAGCACGATCCCAAAGGGAAGCAGAGGGGGAATAAATATGGCAAAGAAGGAGGGAACATTTCATCCACGGGGAATCGTGTGCCTCGCTGGCGTTATGCGTCGCACGTCTCTTTACTTCGTCGAGCACCGGCGTGCGTATAAATATTTATGCTCCGCGAGATCTCGCGCGGAGAGAAGAGTTGGTAAGCGGGGCGGCGTACTCCGTCCATCACGTACGCCGGTGGTGGCGCTCGTCGCGAATATTTCGCGTCCGCCTCGGTCATGCACGCTTACCATCTCATCCACCGCCGCCAATATACATACACACATACGTGTACGTATAATGTGCATTCACGGATAGACGCAGGTGCGACATGTGTTTTTTTGACTCGGCGTGTACCTCCGCTGCCAACGTTAAATACAACCGGAGATGTGCACGCGACTCGCGTGTAACTCGCTCAAACAAATCATACGACAATTACGTACTTGGTACGTAACAAAATTTTAAAATATTTCGTTGGCAAAAAGAAAAAAAAATAATAATCGACACCCGAATATGACCGAGCTGTATCTTTCAAACGATACACGTATATGGCAATTAACATTTACAGCGGCAGATTCGTTGCCGCATAACCCATTGTTTCTTTTGATGATAAGCCGCGGTGCAAGCTCACGGAGCAGACTGTCCATTGTGTTGAACCGAGGAATTATTACTTGCTGTAAAATACACGGCTGTTAGCCCGTAGTTGCGGTATATCCCAATGGACACGCTATGTATAGCGTGACGTTTGACTGTGGGCGCTGCACATGAAGAGAGTCGTGCGGGAAATGGACACCGAGAGCGTGTGTATAACCTCCGGGCATTATAGACCGCGTGTGGATTAATCCACCACTCGACCACACCAAACCTCCGTCGCCGTGTACTCGTTCTCTTGATTTCTTAATAATCTCACTCCTATACCGTACTGCTTTGTAATGTGTTAATAATTGAATTTGAAAAACTGCATTCGTCGATGGCTGTGCACTTTCCCTCGATGGCAAATCTCATTTGTTTGTATACAACCATTATTATCGGATTGTTTGTCAGGCATCTGCCAAAGTCTCAAACGACGAGTCGAGGTCGAGTTGAAATAAAAAAAAAAAGATCAAAGAGCGCGCACCGGAACGGAGCGAAGATACTCGCATCGACTTGGTTTTATCCGAGTGAAAAACAAAGAAACACAAGGGACTAGTGTCCAGCCGTTGAAAAGAATCGATACTCTCCCGTTTGTTTTTTTTTTTCGTTGCGTTTTCATTGTTCACGAGTCCTCGAAATAAGTACCATTATTTCATTTGATATCGAAAAAGCCGGGTTGTCGTTTTTTCGCGTGCTCGGCAACATGGTGTTGGATAGTTTCGAGTTACTTTTCAACCACGGTTGTTGGGTAGTAGTAATGTCTCATCTCTTTCCAGCGGGGTGGCTGGCCGTGCGGGGACCGACGCTCCATTGACTCTCCTTTTGTCAGCCTCCGGGCCGCGCTCCGCCTCTTCACCCGGCTACCGGAACACCCGAGCTACGCGTTTGCCTCTCTTATTTCTATGCTATTTCGCTTTTGTCGGAAAATATCGTCTTGTGCATTTCGGTGTGCTCCCGTTTTATTGTGCGATGCACCGGTACAACGTCGGATTTTCTTTTCTCGTTTCTTCGTTCGCAACCAAGCCAACTTGGACTCTACAGAGTCCGTGTTTGGCACATCCGGTACGTACAGTTGTGCACACCTCGCAAGGCGTGGTGCATGTGCTTGAGAAAAAACGTTAAAAACTGAGAAAATAACATTGATATTATACCGAAATGTAATTTTAGCGAATCATTGGGATCGTTGGCGAAACAATGACGCATAAATCATTGGGATTGATGAAAACGTAAATGATTCAACGTTGATTTTGAGTGCCAAACTTTGAAGCAATGTTATTACACTCGAAAAGCTATGAGGTACGAGACGAGCCCACGAACGGTTATCCACTCGAAGCATAACTTTGGCGCATACGCTATACGTATATCCGAAACCTAACACACTAATAGCAGCAGCAGCAGCAGCAGCAGCGTTGCTCGAGCGTGAGCGAAGATAAATTAAACGGTCTCGGTAACTCGCTTATCGAAATTCACGATAGCGAGATAATAATAGAGTACCGATAATGTATCTTACGGTTAATTATATTCCTCGTCTGTGAGACTCGAATCTTATTGTCATATTGTAACGAATTTTCGTCTCGTATTGTACTTGACATTTCATTTCTAGAAAGAAAAAAAAACATGAAAAAATGTTGGTGGAATTGTCATCTCGGTACACGGAAGACTTCGAATCCGTTGACTGTCAACTCTGATCCGGTGATTGCTGATAAACAACCCGATTACTCATATTATTTCGAAACAAACGAGTTTGTAACGACGACGTCGCGCGCTGCTACCACCACGCTTCACCGCAATTTCCAATGACGCGGGTTGATCCGTCGTTGTACCGTATAATCTACACGCATGCACTGATAAGCTATCGCGAGTTTAATGAGTACAATTATCCGAGTGTAGACTGAGAGATACAATTATTTACCACGATAAATGAAACATCGTCGCGGGTGGTTATCTATATATATATTTAATATTTTCCCACCACCACTCGCATACCGATATAACAGAGCCCATTAACTCGGTAAAGGTGTCATCCGCACAGATTCCGTTTATACGTAATACTTTATGTGATTCCCATGTGCATTTTCACCATCCCCTCTTCTCTCTTCATCGGAACGTCTAATAGAAGGGTCTGTTTGAATTTCAGATTGTGGAATTGCCGGAAACTGTCAACGGGCTCGGAAAGGTGGAGACTATGAAGATTGACGGGCTAATCTAAACTGGTTTACCGAAGAGGACGTGGACTATCGCGAAGGAGAAGAGGGGTGCTGGTGGTGGTGGTGGTGGTGGTGGTGGTGGTGGAGGGTCCGTACAACGTACGGATTATATATCATCGAGGATACGAATAAAGTGCGGCAAGCTTACGATACAGTGTCGGTGTCTGTGATCGAATCCGACGGTGATGAGATATATAATCGTGTGAAATGAGAATAGTGGGAAATTTATGAGGGAGCGAGAGAAGAGGGTGTTGATCGATGACGACGATAGTGGAGAATGCGATAGCGAATAAATGAGGTGAGGAAAAGGTGAATGCAGGGAGGGTGGAAAAGTGCCGTGAAGGTGATTAAAAAGAAAAGGGTCGTCGGGTAATCGTAACAGTCGAGGAGTGATGTGTTCGATGGACGAAACGCGTCTCGCGGGCGGTGCTCGTCGTCGGGGTAAAATAATTAAGATTGACACAACGACAACCCTCGGAGACTCAAGATCGGGGAGCAAAAGCGTGAGTTCGGTGGCCAGGCTGGCGGGCGCCGGGGAAACGGTTTCAAGGGCATGGCGACCACGCCAATAGGCGGTCGCCTCCCCAACGTCAATCGCAAAGGAAATTCGCCGTGCGCGGCGGCGGCGGCGGCATCGGCATCGTCGGTCGCCTCAACGGAATCCGGTTCGTCATCGGTTGCGTCAACGAGCGACGTTGCGGATTCGATTCCCGCCGTTTCGATCAGCAACAACAACAACAACAAACAATCGAAGAGAGAAAAAAATCCGTCGCAACGTAAAAACGAAGAGCGACCGATCGAGAGATCGTCGACGACGTTGCGTGAGCCGAAAGCAGCCACGGTGGCTGCTAACGCCGGAGAACCGGACACGGCCGCGACGAATGCGACCAACAACTTCGAGTACGACGACAACGAATGGGACATTGGCATAGGGGATCTGATTATCGATCTTGATGCTGACATCGAGAAGACGAGGGACGAGAAATTGAGCGCGGGGAACGGGATGGCTTCAACGCCTGCCTCGGCAGCAGCCACGTCTAATTCGGGCGGACAACAAAATTCATCGTCGAACACGGGTGGAGCAAACGGTACGAGCAACGCTAACAACGTCAACGGGACTAACGTCGCGCAATCCTCGTCTTCGTCGTCATCGTCGTCGTCGTCGTCGTCTTCGTCCCCGTCGTCGTCGTCGTCTCTGTCTTGCGGCGCAAATTCTTCATCGAATTGCGGAAATTCTAACAATTCCATCGGTAACGCATCCGGAACCACCAACGGTGTCAATAGCGCCGGCAGCAGCGGCAGCAGCACCGTTGCTCTCGGTGGCAACACCGCGATAAATCAACAATCGAACCCAGGTGCATCGGTTACCGCCAGTGGTAGCATCATCAACGGAAACAACAACGTTAACAATACCGGTGTTGGTATTACGAATAACAGTGGTAATCAATCGGTCAACGCGGCCGGTGCGTCCACCGGCAAGCAACAAACGAGCGCGTCCAACAACGCGGCTCACACGAACCCCGGTAATCCCGGCAAGATGGCCGTTGAACACTCGGCTACCGTGGACAAAGGCCTCAAGATGAAGATCAAGAGAACGAAACCCGGTACCAAGACGAGCGAGGCCAAACACGAGATTGTCAAATCGAACGAACTCAACGGCGCCGCGTCTGTTCAAGACGGTAGTAGCAACGGTAATTCCTCGTCGTCCACGTCATCAAACTCATCTTCGTCATCCTCAGCGTCCGCGTTGTCGTCGTCGTCGTCGTCCTCGTCGTCGGCTTCCTCGCAAAATTCAACGGCCGAAGTTTCGAAATCGAAGCCACACTCGCCGGCATCGGCCGTCACCGGTACACCGACTTCTTCCGCCGCAGGATCGAAGAGAGGATCGAGCGGTCACAGACGCGACAAGGCTCGCGACAAACACGACAAACAGCTTCAGAGCAATCACGGTACGCAACAGACGAAACCCGAGATAAACGGTACAACGCGACCCGTCTCTCAGAGTCAAAATTCCACGAGTGCATCGGCATCGGCATCGGCAGCAGCGGCAGCGGCAGCAGCAGCAGCAGCGGCAGCGAGTCAGTCTCAGGGTCCCACTCCGGCGGCCACGGCGCCGCAACAACCTCAGGGTCCACCTCCCAGTTCGAGAACTGGATTTTCCGTGACACAGGGATCCGGACCACCTGCGACCGGTGCGGCCGCACCTTGCCCGCCTCCCAGCCCAGCCTCGGCCACCGCCGCGGGCTCGGCCGCCAAACCCGAACAGACGAAAATCGCCGCGGTGCCCGGACCGATCGTCAACGCACCGGCGGACGATGCGATAGATACCGCTGCTTGCAGCCCACCACCCGCCAAGAAACTCAAGACATCAAACTCCGAGCCAAAGGTGAGTGTTGGGCTTTGAGCAAAAGCTTTTTCCAACAATGAACAAAAAAAAATCACTCCCATAGTTGTTATTTTCGATAAATCATTTTTCCCGGATTATTTTATCGGAGCTTTTCGTGCTCCGTCTGAAACATCCCAAACGGTTGAACGAGAGTCACGTTGCTGCGATATTCGTTCCACGGTCGTTGGCATAGCTTTGAAGGGATAATTGAACGGTAGTCGCCGGGGTCGAATGTTAGATAGTTTGCCGTGCAAATCACCTGGATTTCCGACAGCGAGGAAAGCAATAATGCCGGTCGCGTCGAGGCATGGGTTACGGTCTTGTTCGACCGGAAGGCGGCATTCGTCGGGAACAAACTTGAAAAGGTCACACAGCGAGAAATGCAATAAGCGTTGGAGAGTTTTTAACAATATTTCTAAGGTCAGACTATTTTGACGATGGTATTGACGAAAAATGTTGATTGGTCGGAAAGTTAATTTAATTAATTTACTCGGAATAGCGTCTGGTTTACCATTGCCATCGAATGATGCGGATCAATACCGCCGGGAGAAATGGCGCGTTGACGGATGCACCCGGGCCATTGAAAGCCGTGGATATAGCGATACGCGTTGTTATCGAGTTTCGATAGGCCGCCCATTATTATTCGTTCAAACCTCGACGATATAATGTGAAAATGGATCGGAAAATAAGCCACTTGATATTTATCTATATTATATGGGATGGGTGTATCAAAAAAGAATAATAAGCTTGAAAGCCATTGAAATATGCGATTAACATTTGGAACAACGTTGTTTCCAACTGACACGCGGAATCATCTATTCCAGGCCTGTAAAGTAGTGATCCTCCTGGGGTGGGGCTCGAAGTTCCGAATGAGCAATGTTCAGAAAGGCCAAAATTTCGAACGCGCGATGCTTCGAACGACAATGTTACGAATGGTCGCGGCGTAGAATGAAATTGTTTCGAATGGTCAAAATTTCGAATCGGATTGTAGCCTTCCGAACGTCTACCTTTCGAGCTTTCTCACGCGTAAATTATCAAAGTTAGAGATATGCCGTCGCGGACTTTTTTATAGGAAATTTATTTCTCTACAACATTGTTTATGTGAACTTTTTGTCTATAGAGCGTTGTTTATCCAGCGTTTGGACAGAAACAAACAAAACGATAAGAATATCGATGAATTTTTACCTTCCCGTCAAAACGCTGGTTAAACAACGCTATATAGACCAAAAGTTCACATAAACAATGTTGTAGAGAATTGAATTTCCTATAAAAAAGTCAGTGACGGCATATATCTATCTGTGATAATTTACGTGTGGGAAAGCTCGAAAGCCGGAAATTTTGAAAACCGCAGCGGTTTTCTATTTTTAAAAATTATCGTTAATTTAAAAATTAGCGTAAATTATCACAGTTAGATATATGCCGTCACTGACTTTTTTATAGGAAATTCAATTCTCTACAACATTGTTTATGTGAACTTTTGGTCTATATAGCGTTGTTTAACCAGCGTTTTGGCGGGAAGGTAAAAATTCATCGATTTTCTTATCGTTTTGTTTGTTTCTGTCCAAACGCTGGATAAACAACGCTATATAGACAAAAAGTTCACATAAACAATGTTGTAGAGAAATAAATTTCCTATAAAAAAGTCCGCGACGGCATATCTCTAACTTTGATAATTTACGCGTGAGAAAGCTCGAAAGGTAGACGTTCGGAAGGCTACAATCCGATTCGAAATTTTGACCATTCGAAACAATTTCATTCTACGCCGCGACCATTCGTAACATTGTCGTTCGAAGCATCGCGCGTTCGAAATTTTGGCCTTTCTGAACATTGCTCATTCGGAACTTCGAGCCCCACCCTCCTCCTGCAGCTGAGGAAGCAGCTTCTAAAACGTCAACTCGATCCTGTCGACGACGCATTCCGGTCTACCCACCCGTTCTTCTCTTGCATGCAACGCTCGTCATTGCCGACTCGGTTTTCATCTTCTTTCGCCACATATGGCACGGGCATTTGGGCATTTGGGCATTTGGGCCAGTGTGAGCTTCTATGGGCATCGATAAATTGTAATAGAGCTATGGATCCTTCGTTGGATATGCACGCTGCAACGTAGAGCTGCTATCTAGATGGGTATCGATCACTCGGTAAGAATTCTCGGGTTGATCTCATTAATGTTTTGTTAAAAAAAAAAAAAAAAAATCAATCATTTATCAAGACATTTCCGCACTAAGCGATGATATGATTTTTTTAGTCGGCAATTAACGGGACGAACATACGAAACGATTAGCTTTCTTTTTGTGTAAAAAATAGAGTCAGGTATCGCAGTAACTTTGGTATGAAAATGAGAAAGAGAAGTGGGCTGCTCTGTAGTTATGAACTAGGGTCTTTAGGCGGTTCGAGTGTGTGCTGGCTAACGTAGACCAAATGGATCTGTGAAGCGCAGGGAAGGAAAAATAGCGTTGAATTATGCCAACAACCGACACCTGGCTGTGATTCAAAATTGCCAATGTCTGTGTGCGGTAGTCGGAACTCGCCGGTCCGACGTTTGGCGCTACGAGCTAGCCGAAGTAGTTTTACCGGTGTGCGCTGAAACTGTGTACGGCGAGGGCCTGGGAGCGGAAGAGCCGGCGGGGTCGCGTAAGCGCGCGCGCGCTCGCGCCAACTCGCCTGAAATCAATACTCTGCGGTCTCCGCCCCCGCGAATACACGAACCAACACGATGACGGGGAGAGTATGCGACGAAGCTGCGGGGGTGGGTTACACGAGAGAGAAGCAGGACGGCGAGGCGGTTCGCGCATAGTAGCGAGACTCTGGCAATGGTTATCCAACCCCCGAGTCAATGTGCGAGTCTCTGTGTTCCTCGTGGCGGTCGGACAACCTCACTCTCTCACTCACCCCCTTCACATTTTCTTCCCTCTTTCTCGCTTCTCCACACTCCCATTGCTTTTTCTCTTCCTTTTTATTTTTCTTTTTTTTTCTTTCGTTGTATTTGCTTCTCCGGTTCTCTTTGCCTTCGTTCTTCTTATTGCCGATTTCTCTTTCGCTCTTTCGTCGAACCGTGTTTTCCTGGGCTGCACAATCCTTCTCCCCCCCCCCCCTCGCCCATCTTGTCCTCCGCCACTTTCGGTCCCTCGATCCGTGACACGAAATTGCGACAGCTACGTGAAAGCTCTTTCCAAATGAAATAGTGTCCGTTCCGGCGAGGAACTCGCGGAACAGAATGGACAATAATTCAACCACTCCCGAGACTCTCAACCACGATTTCTATGAAATTTTTATGCTTCATCCCCGTCGCGTTGTCACGCATTCTTCGCTCTCTCTCTCTCTCTCTCTCTCTCTCTCTCTCTCTCTCTCTCTCTCTCAGTTGCCCCTCGTTTTTTTTTATAAAAGCTCTCATTGTTCCATCGTCATTTCACACACCGGTAACATTCTTCCTCTCTCATGGTCGTCGACGTGTCTTCATTACATTCGATCATACGATTATCATAAAATTATCGGACAACTTATTGATCATCGACTTGGGTCATACGATTATTACATACAATGTGTATTCAATCGCAAGTACGAATATGAATCGCCTCTATGTGCGACCCATATGGTTGTAATCGAAACGATTTCACGCCTCGCTGCTCATTCAATCTTGTAATGAATAATTGCACGAGGTATCGCGATAATATCAACAATCGGATTAACTTGTCGATAATCGATTGCAATACCGTTCCGATACCTCGGAAAATACACTGCAGGTTACGCGCGATTGCTATTTTGTAGTCGCATGGCGAATATACTCGATGTGCCAACGAGTTTTTATAGCGACGGAACGACGAGGGTGGAACGAGAACCGATGGTCGGAAAATTCGAAAAAGCTTCGCGTCGAATAACAGTTGTGTTTGCGCTGTCATGAACAGCTTCCCTCTCATCCGTTATTTCGTTTACCCCTTTTTCCCCAAAGGGTTTTTCTTACAAAACGAGACCGCGTCAGCTGTGCCGTCCATTACGGTTATCAAAAGTCCATTATAATTGGACAAACATTTCGACCCGCGTGATGACGATACGAAGATCGAGTCTCACCGATCGCCGACGCGAGAACCGTGCTCGTCGCTCGAGTGTTTGCGCGGTTGGTCGAACGGCTTAATTCCTTTCGATTAATAGAATCAGATTTATCATAATTCTTCCATCCGGCCGGTGACTCGACTTTCTTGTCTCACCACATTTTCCTCGCGTTTTTTTCTTTCTTTGTTGTCCGATTGAATCGGTCGTCGTCAACCGAGTTTCAAGCTTTGTAACTTTGTACACAGTTGCGCATAAACAACAATCGGAACTCGTCGTGGTTTCGCGAGTTTACGAGAAGCTCGGACGTCTCTCTCTTCGTTCGCGTCGCACCTATCCGGATGCGTGACATTTTTTTCATTTGGACACCCGAACATTGTCCCATTATCGGCTTACGGAACTAAGCCAAAGTGGAGCTGGCGATGGAATGACATGGGCCGTGTATACCGTATATACCTCTGCTATACATATGTATTTATCATATAACGTTTCTATGTGCATATTCGGACTATAATGTACCCTCTGGCTCTACAGTCTGCTGACAGATGGCGCAAGCTGTTAAATCAATATTCTTCGGGTGTACATATATACATATATACTCGTACACTGCTGCTGCGTTATATACGCTTCATCCTGGTGTTGGTATACACGTTTTACATTACTTGCACATAGCTCGAGTACGTGCACGTAATATCGAATCACTGTTGGTGCTCTGTGTTGGTAGTCCAGGGCGTAACTCGAAAATACGAGAGCGAGAGAGAGAGAACGAGAGATCGACGAGGGCGGGCACAAAAGTCGCAGGACTATAAGAGACCCATCGGTACCCGCACTGTTGCTCCAATGGGAATTCCTCGGTATGGCTGTCTAACGTACCGAATGTGACAAATTTTTACCATCGACGCGGCGAGATATAGACTGCTAACCGTTGGTAAACGTGCTATGACCGGTATAGACGCCAAGAAACAAATATCGACATTCCGAATTATTTCAATGCCCCTATAATCTACGTGATCTGGGTTGTGTCGTATAGTGCCTATTTACAGAGAAAGGCCTTTGTCCGATAAACCAATGGTATTATATTGAGAAACGGTGCTTACGTTCTCCGACGTCCAACAGACACGTTTAATCATCATTCAAACTTTCACATTAAATTGAAGTTGTCGAAAAGTAACATCCAGATTATCACATTGGTTCTTGAAACAAAAAGAGATGGATGTGACGACACACGATTGTTTCTCCGTCTACTGTTCGTAGAACTCTTCATTACAGAGTCAGCAGTTGATGCGTCGATGATTCTCAACGGCTCGGCATCGGCACAACGTGTCGGGGGTCGATACAGAGAGTGAAAGAGAGATAGCGAGAGAGACTGACTGACACGGTAACAGTACAATGGCTTGCACGTTGCAATGCTGGCGTGCACATACAGTGGCGCTACAGCGAACCCAGCCACGGGATTTACCGGTAGATGTGCATCACACGCATGTACATGTTGAATTAACATGTACATGTTGAAGCTTGCCATACGTTGAACTTACAGCCATTTTTGGAACCCCAAAACAATAATTTCCTCAAAGTTCTCCTGCGTCATTCGATAGCAAATTTGGGCCGAATAGTGTACGACATATTTACGATATGCGGATCTATTCGGTTATAGATATGCCGTGTGTACGTGTGTGTGTGGTAAACGGCCGAGTACAACGCCATTGAGACATAATAGCGAGCGCCTGAAAGATATACGTCGCTCGTCCCCTCAATAATATACACACAGTTTGTTACGATTGGTAGTACGTCGTGTTCGTGCATCGGGTCTCGACGCGTACACACGGACATGATCTACAATGAAATATAATGAGACGAGTACAGTCGGTGACCCAAGTCCGCAACAACCGTCTGCGGTTAACGAGGTTTTACGTCCTATGGAAATAGACGACGACAATAACATCGATTCTCTCATTCCCCATCTTCGGAAACACACATTATTCTTGATAAAAAGTACTTACTATTATGCTTGTCCGAGGCCGAGAACAACCATTCCATTTAACAGTCTCGCGTATCAAAATGAGTATCGACTGTCTCACAGGTTTTTCGATAAATCGTTAACCGATCGATGCGTGTCGTATTTTTAAAAATCTTTTCATCAATTACCGTCGATAAATGGAGATTTTTCTTTTCCATCTGTTTCAGGACATGTCGGACGTTTGCGTCGGAACCAGCGTGGGGACCATCACCGAACCCGAATGTTTAGGACCGTGTGAACCAGGCACTTCGGTTACGCTCGAAGGAATCGTATGGCACGAAACGGAAGGAGGTGAGGACCTATCACGGACCGATCGTTCGATAAATACAATCTCTTTGAATCCACAATCATTAGACATCGCTAACGGACGAGAGAAAAAAGCATTTTCAAGAGACATAAATTTCGTTAATATTTCTCGTTAAAAAAAATAGCTCTAAAATAGAATGAAAGTTTGAACGAGTTAAAGTTTGAGTTTAAGTAACTGACAATTACTATTTGGGACGTACTAATTCTGTTGCAGGTGTATTGGTGGTGAACGTAACGTGGCGGGGTAAGACTTATGTCG
>OY759159.1:16493990-16556456 GCA_963662125.1 Diplazon laetatorius
TCCGAAATTACTATTCAACTGATTTTTATATCGCAGTAGATTCGTTTTCGATTACTCGACCATAAAATTCCAAAGGTTCCTCGGTCATTGTAGCGGCCCTCTCTTCGCTCTCTCTGTCTCTTTCTCGGTGTCGATAACGTGCGCGGGTGACGTGTGGGCGGCCATTATCATTATGCGGATTCAAAGTCGGGCGGAATCGGCAAAAGCGGTCGTTTATTTTATTCGAAAAATCATCATGAAATAATTGTTACTGATTATATAGCAATTGCCACTTTTATAACGCATCATTATTTCGTCATCAATTTTGTACTCGTGTGTTTGATTTTTCAAATTGAAAAATAAATTTAAAAAAAAAACATGCACACACAGACACTCGGATGGAGTATTAATTAAAGGCATTTTGTTTGTTCGTTGTTGCAGCGGCAGTGCTGGCGAGTCAGCAGGCCGCCGCGGTAGCCGCCTCGGTGATTTCGCCTTTTCCGCCCAAGTGACCCACGGTCGTTCCCGTTGCACCCGTACCCATCGCCGGAAACTCCGCACAAACCCATAACGCCCACACGGCCGCATCCGCAACCGTTGCCACCGCCAAACCGGGTGGCCACATGCGTGGCAACCACGTCGGCAGACAATGTTAACACGGATTCCGACATGTTCGCCTTTGAATTGAGGACGCGGATTGTTCGGGAAATACGAAACAAAAAAAACGAAAAAAACGTGTGTCCAGTCGGAAGCGTGCATAGTGCTTCGAAAATTGGCTAATTTTGTGAGACCAGCATCGAGAGCAGTGCATACGGGAATACACACGGGGTTGTATTAACTTGTCTGGAGTTCCTACTAAAAAGTGTAAAATTTGTGTATAGCCAAAAAAAAAAAAAAAAAAACTTGAAATTTTCGTAAATTTTCTCGAGTAAAATTGCGACACAGTTGAATTATCGAACAATCGCGCATGGGTCGCGACGAGAGACAAATTAATATTGTCAAAGGTCGTGTGCGTTACAATGCACGGTTTAACGCGTGAGTGTGAGGTCCAAGGGGAGGTCGTGGAATTTTCGTGGGTATAGCGACGGAAGGGCGCGAGATTAAATTCCGAAGATTCGCTCACGAGACGAATATCGGGTGGGAGAATCGCGACCAGTTTCGCCTCTTTGTCCCGATCCACGTTTTTTCTTATATCCTCCTATTTTTGGATAAACCTCGGTCGCTTTATTCGTCGAGACCCCATGAGCTCTGGCACGCGCCAGAGTCTCATTATTTCAATGAATCGTACATGCGACTCAGTTGAATCGAGCTCGATCGGGCATCGCCAATTTTTTTATTTCAAACGCGAAATTAAAAAAAAAAATCTAAGGAAATTAAAGAAATTGAAGAAACGGTGGGGAAATTTTTTAAAAAATACAAATGACTTTTCGTCGTTGACGATAATAATATTGAAATACTCTGTATTGACTTCGTAGACGTATTTTCGGGACTGAGGCGAGTCTGCCTCGCTGTAAAGAGGGACAAAAATTATGTCGAGTTCTCTTTCGTGTACATAATGTAATAAACGACGGGTTCCCCGTCCCATGTATGTAATTAATAACGTCAAATGTATATCTATACATGTATATATATGTATGTGTATAGATATATATTTGTATATGTATGTATGTATGATTGTAATTCGATGTAATTGTAAAAAGCGTCACACGTGTACACACTGTTCCGGAGCGTAAACTTGTTCCACACAGAGATCTCGGGTAAGAGAAAAAAAAACAGTCGAGTTCTCGCAAATTGTGGCGTAACAAGTTACACACCATTGAACTATCGAACCTCGCTCTCCAACGGCCGGTAACAGAAAAAAAAAAAGAAAAAAAAACGAAAAAAAGAGCATCAAAGGACTCGATGTCCAACTAGACTGAAACATACAGATATTTGTACCAATCCTTTTATCGCACAATTGCACTCGCAAGCCGAATCAAAGGTCCATTTTAATTCGTACTCGATGCGAGTGCGATTTCCACAAGGACAAATTAATCGACGCTACTGTGAGTTGACGCTGAGTGAACATTTTTCTCTTGGGTCAAAGGTATAGAAAACGATAACGAAAACGAAAAAAAAAAAAAATAATGGAAGAGTCATTTGCGAATGTGCACGAACTATGGGCAGAAATATAGAAGTTAGGGAAGGGTCACAGAGAGGACAAAAAAAAGGGAGCGCGACTACGTATAAACCCAATGTCCGAATCAATGTATTTTATTGTAAAGAATAATTGCAGACTTGAATTTTTGTAGAGAAACTGCGTAAATTTGCTGAATCTATCTTATAATAATTGCCGGTAATCATATATAAATATATAAATATAAATATATAGATATAAAATACATATATTATTAAGTACACGAAGGATATTTCGTAAGGCGGAAATCATGATTCTAAATAATTAAGTGGCGTTAAGTAATTGTAAATCGAAAGCTAGAATGCTATTTGTTTACTAAAAGAAATATGAAATAAATAACGATAGCTGGTAATGCGTGTCACACGTCAGAGCGAGAGAGAGAACGTGAGAACGAGAGTGCGAGAGTGCGAGAGTGCGAGTAAATCGAGACAAAATAATGATAATGCAAAAACGCGTTACTTATAAATATACAAAATACGATAAAATTAAGAACATAAAATTAGTTTGATAACAATTATTGCTATATCTATTACTTTATTTTTATTATCCATCATTGCCAGTGCGGAATGAAAATGTTTGAATGAAATATATACGTTTGTGAGGCCCGTCTAACAGACAATGAGATGGCACAGAGAGAGAGAGAGAGAGAGTGAGAGTGAGTACATTGATTCACACAGCAGTGACGCAAACACGGTATCGAGTACGGTTGTGTCTTGCAGCGGACCGAAACTCGCGAGTGTTTCAGCCAAGGACACCGTTGCGATCCAACGTTCTTTTTTTTTTGTTTTTTTTTTTCAAGCCCATCCCCGTCGACCACGATGACACCACGATGACACCCGTCACCGCCATTACGTGAATTTCCAAGCTACGTATTTAACATCGTGCTCGCAAATGCCAAATCAAAAAAGCGTTTTTCCTTTTTCAATACAATAAAAAAAAGTAAAATAAAAGTACATTTACAGTGCTGGCGGCAATATTACATCGGATGAGATCCATGAACAGGCCGGAAGCCACAGTTTCGGTGAAACATTCATCGTCGAACGGGGCATGGCGGGCGGTGAGAGGGCGGGGGTAGGGGGCGAAGGGCTTTGAGAAAAAAAAATGCTAGTGCTGTGCTGTGATTTTTAAGAAGAAAATAAACAAATGAACGATGAACTTGCCGGTGATGGAAGATTTTTACGGAAATATACGGATAGCCTAAGTACCTGGATTCCGCCCGGCGCTTTCCGCCGGAGCCGATCGAAGGTTGAAAATTGAAAAAAAAAAAAAAAAAAACATTTAAAAAAATCTGTATCGATTGTATAGGCTGTACAGTGTATTTGCTTTGAAACGAAATCAATATAGATTGTTGAATGCTATCAACGGGGTTCGAGTAACTGTCTCCAATGGTTAAAAAAATTCCGTGTTACGTATACTACCCCGAACGCGGCTATCTCGTATAAAAGTCCGCTGTGTACGTTAATTCGACGATCAGGGCACTAAAAGCCACCCCCACCCCACCCCACCCCAGCCCCTCTTCCACCAAACGACGTAGATAATTTTATGTAATTAGCGATTGGAGACAATCTCCCATCTGACAACTACCCTCTAACGACTGTGGTGCGGTTGTATCGTAACGTTTGTTTGTTCAATCGCAAACTTTACGAAAGACAAATAAAAAAAGAAAAAAAAATGAATAGTCGGAAAATCACACCATACTCGATGGAACAATCGAAACAAAGTGGACTGAAAAAATATGACATAGAATAAAGAAGAAATCTTTATTTTTCCTCTGTTTCTTTTTCTTAACTCATCTTTTCTTTTATTATTTATTTTTTTAAATTTTTTAGAACGAAAATAGTGAATCGTTACGCTTTATATATTGAAAAAAAAAAATTAAAAAAAAAAAATAAACTCGTCGAATAACGTAAAGTAAAGAAGCAAATACAGAAATGCAGACTTCTTGTCGTTAAAGTGTAAGATATTGTGTTCATATTTCAGAATTGTACTCTTACTCCCCTTCCCAGACTGCTATATATTGAATATATTGTGCACTACGCTCTGACTTGTCCATACAAATAAATATATCGAAAAATCTCAACGATTCGTAGTAATTTTGTGTGACGAAGTGGCGTTGGTAGTGTAGTGCACGGCATCCGGATAATTGTCATGTTACGTTTGCAGGTTAACACTCTGCAGACATAATTCGGCGTGAAAGTTATTGTTTTTGAATAAACCTGTATGTCACCTAACCGATCGACGGGCGATCGAGCGAGCCCGGCGGCCGCTGGGAGGGGCGCCGGCGAGACAGCGGAACAGGGCGCGCATGCGCGCCCGAGAGGGGAGTGGGGACAGGGCCAGCCGGGGTGCCAGCGTCGAGCATCGACGGCCCGCGCGTCAGTATCGTACGAACGCGCGGGCTGTCTAGATTCGTCGCTGGCGCACCGGCTGGCCCTGTCCCCACTCCCCTCTCGGGAGCTCGGTAGTGTTTCGATCCGCGGTGTGCTTGACGATCGTTTTCGGTTACGTTTCGATCCGCGTCGTTCGGCGGAATATCGATCGAGATTACGTTGGTGTCTACGGCGTAAGCGTGGCCATCGAAGCCCACGTGGTAGCCGTTCCCTGCTGGAAACACGCCAACTCGCCGGCTACGATTTGAGTTGTGCCCCCCCCCCCTCCTCCCGCTTGTCACATCGCCCGGCGTGTGTGTGTTGTCGTTTCGGTGAGTACCGTTTTGGTGTTTGGTTTCCGATCCATTGTTGATGAACAATCGACTACGTATGTTTGAAACGCAATGACAATAACAGAAGAAAATCAAACTCACGAACTTGGTAGGACGACATAAATATAAAAAACCCAACGCTCACGGTTGTAGATGCGTTAGATTCGATGACAAATTTTTATCGAACATAACCATGAAAATTTGTTAGCAAATATTAATTAACGATACCGAAATTCGTCGGTCGACGACGAAGGCATCATGGATGTAATAGAGTACAAACTAGCGACCGACAATCCAATACTAATATCTCACGTAAGTTGAGTTTCCTCAATTATCGGGTGGACAATTGTCTGCGTCTAAAATATGTTAATCGCGTATGATTATTTAGGCGATATGCAAACTGCTACGCGCCATCAAAGAGAAGATTGCCAACGGAGAGGACGAATCCAAGGTAATCGAATCCGACACGCTCGTAGCTCTTTCCGTGTAAATAGTTTCCATTTGAGCCAAGACTAACGACTTACCGTTTTTGCCCAGATACCGGAATTCAAGTACCTGCTTTCTCTGTGCTCCAGCGAAAATGGGATAGTCGCGATTACCGCCTGTCAGGCGGTGGTCGATCTTGCCCGAAAAGAAAGGCTCGCGAGTCCCGGTATCATAACCAATTTGACGGCGTGTCTGGTAACGGCAAAGTCAGTACCGACTCCCCAAAAATGGTTGGTAAATTCGATTAATCATTAATAATTTATCGCACGGACGAATCTTTGTCGCGCAGACACGGCGGCGCGATCGCATCGGCGATTTGCAATTTACTCAGCCTCGAATTGAAGACGTTGGATTCCAAAGGCGATCGATACGTCTGTCCGTTCAATCTGAAAAGCCCTCGACATCCGCTGATCACCATTTTGGAACTGAAGAGGGACTCGTGGAAAGATATTTTGAATCATGTCGCGACGATGATGAAACACTGCGAACCGGGGTAAGACGATCAAACTGATAAGCGCTTTGATTACCACGGTAATGATATTTTCTTCCAAGATCGTCGACGATATTGTTTTTGAGTAAAATATAAAATGAGGCGTCGTTAAGGAAATGATGAAATTGGTTTAGATCGTTGAAGAATCACGTTGCACTGTTGCGGCCTGTATTTCTTTATATACTGTGCGATCCTAAACTGTCGGTCTCGGAAAGCTGCAGACAAACCGCTTGGAATTTGTTGATAAACATAGATGGCGCCAAGGATGTTCGCAACGAAGTCGTGCAATGGCTGCGTACGAAAAACCTCGAATGTTGCATCGATTCCAACAACAGAATAATCGAGCTTGCCGAATTTGCCAATGCTCGCAAATGCAAAGAAATCTGCCAAGATTTGATACCGTTGATTCTGTCGATGGGTCTGGAGCTTTTGCGGCACGGTCGTGATCCAAGATCCAATCTCGACGCGTTATCGACTATCCTGCATCACGGACGTTCCGATCGACTCAATATTTTGATTTGCATGCTCGCTGAAATGATTACCATCGCACCGAGCATTTACCTCGTTGACATTGTATCCATGGGTTGGTATCCAAATATCCAGCTGTATCAACAGACTTTTTTTTTTTTTTTTCAATAATTATTATAATATATTAATGTTGGAATTGAATTGCAGCTTCGACGGTAATGGAAAAGACGTCGTGTAATTGTACGATCGCGCACACGTTGATCGCATCGATCGTCGAATGGATGGCGTATCCTTCACAATTAACGTCCGACGCGATGGACATTGCAAAACGATTGATTCGCGCGATAACAAACGGTCCCCCGAACAAGTCGGAAAGTCTGAAACTCGATGACGAAAATGATCACGTTCGAACGAGTTTTACGGACGCGAACGTGAAATTTTACACGAAATTGTGCAGCTGTGTCGAATCGGGGAGGCGCGAAAATATATTTTCATGGCTGGATAAAGTGTCGAAATTACCGATTCACTTGATGGTAAATTACAAAATAATAATTGCCGCGATATTTCTCGAGAGCAAAGACACCGCGGTCGTTGTCAAGAGCTGCGACATGTTGGTGGATATATCGAAAAACGGTGGACAAGTTTTGTCATTGTTTCTCTACAAGTTGACGAATTCACAAGATATCGAACAAACGAAAGCTCTGGTTTTTTCATTGCCAAAGTTAACGGGACTGAAGGAAAACTTGGCTATCGTGATGCACACGTTGAAGACGCTTTCCGGTGCTCGAAAACCATTGAACAATGTCGCTATAGAATTGTACGTGCACGCGTTGGCGGGTGATCCGCGTTGTCATCGATACATTCAAGAGGCTTTGATAGATCTTTGCAATCACGATAATTCTTGGCAAGCCGATGTAACGTGCGCCCGAGCAATGCGATACATATGCGAAAAACATCCGGAACACGGAACGGAATTGGTGCCACTTTTGTCGCGAATATTGAATCGTTGTTCGGACAGAAGCGGGGGTGCCGCTAGTGCTCTGGCCCTCGAGAGCATTTCGTCGTTGTGCGTAGCCGGAGTAACCGAAATTTGTTCGACGTGGCGCGTGCTATCGCCCAAAATGAACAAAGAAAAACGATCGATCGTTCTGAGAGGTCTGTGCCATTTTTTCGGCAGTGTACCGCTCGTTCCGTCCCAAGACAGTCAAGATTTTAACAATCTCGTTATTCAAGTTTTGACGAAACTTTGGGATTACGCCATGAATTCCAACGACATTGATATCATCGAGGCGGCTTTCAAAGGATTGTCGGGTCATCGTTTGGAAAGTATGACGCTCGCGGTTTTGCCGGATAAATTGAAAATTTTTGGCGACCAAGTGCCGGAAAATACGCCACAAATAGCCGATTGTCCGACGAAAACATTGAACTCAATTACAACGTTCATTCCATCTGCTTGTTGGATCGCCATGCTCGAAAATGTCAATCCGAGTGGTTTGTCGGTTGCTGGAAATTTTTTGCAACATTTGATCGAAGAAGAACTTTACAGTTTTCGAAGCGGAATTTATCGTTGGCCCCACGGTGAACCATTGAATTTCAAATATCTTGCCGATAAGAGTCCACTGCGAGCCGTCGGTGAACACATCAGACATTACGATTCCCACGATAATGACAATGAAAAAGGAATCGCAATCGTTGTCGAATGTTTACGAATATTTGCTCACGAGTATCCGAAGGCTCTGCCCCCGATACAGTGGCGATACATGGACCCGGCAATTGGCATATCTTCGGTTACGCGAAAATACGGTATCGTATTGGCTTGTCATCAAGCATCGGTTTCACCATCGGCCAATGAATTTGTCGAAAAATATTTGACGAACGTTACGAAAGATTGGATCGCATCGGCTCGACAGATCGACGAATGCTCCAACGTTTACGGAAAGTTGAATCACATATGCCGGGCGGTGGGATCAAACGTTTTGGGTCCGTATTTGGAAATAACGTGTAACAGCATCGTGGAAAAAGCTAACGCCGATAAAGACAATTGTGTCGCTATGTTCGATCGAGTAATGAAATGTTTTGCCCAAGCTCTGAAGGACGAATTGATACAGAATGACAATAGATCGATGGTTGCAACGACATTGGAAAAATTAATCGTTCGCATAGATGCGGATAGTAAAATGTTTCAATCGTACACGAATGCCGTTGTGGAATTGAATTCGGAACAGGTCGAAAGAATGACTTTACCGAGTGTGTGGTTGGAAGTAACTTTGGAAAAATTGAAAAAGGCCATAAAGATTCGAGCGAAGCTCGTTCTCACGAAGAAGGTCGACGTACCATTGACCTGGATGAACGAAATCATCCGAGCTACGGCATCTTCACCCGCGTAAGTTTTATACATGAATTTTATTTGAAAAAGAAAATGAACATCGTTGTGAAATTATCGAACGCATGATTAAAAAACCCACATTGAAATAATTTTTTTTGTTTCTTGAAAGCAGAGTTCACACGTGTCTGCTCGAACAATTGGAAATAATTCTACCGCAAATGAGGATGGAAAAATCAAACGCACAGTGGACATTGGATTTGATGCGGTGGATAGGTGTTATGATCGTCGACTCTGATGAAACGGCAAATATCGAATCGGCATTATTTTTGTGCGAAATTTTATTCATCACGGTTATTTGCCTATCGGCAACGGAATGCTTACAACTGAACGATTGTACGCTCGCAGCGTCACACGTTGTTCGAGCGGAATTGTTTCCTCAGGCATTGGCCGGTATCGTTCGAACGGCAAACTGGCGAGACATCGTTCATCAGGTAAGACTTTTTTTTTTTTCTTTTCTTTTAAATAAATACAGGGCCGCTATAGGATGCGGCGCACTTTTTTCCCCGTAATAATCAGTCATATATATATATATATATTATTTTGTTCACCTTGTTCTTTTTTTTGTTATAGACTATGGAATGGTTGAATCGTATGAGAACCACTCCGATACCGACACTGTACAAAAGTGTGTTTCACAATGCTCTGGTATCGCTGAAGAACGAAAGCCATTTCGATGTAATGTGGACGAAAATTTTGTCTCCCGCAGTTGTAATAAATGGATGACGATGATGATATGCTTTTTTTTTTTTACGCTCACAATAATTGTTCGAATATTTTTTTTTCTTTTTCACGCAGATTGATCGTTCGAAATAGTCGATGGTAGTCCGCACTTGTGATCCACGAATGGCTCGTATATTTTTTTCACATTGATATCCACGAACTCGTTATGATAAAGCTAACTTTGGTTATCGAGGTGGTATCGTCACTGGGTTTGTCGACAACGCCCGGACGATAACCGTGTGTGTTTCGAAGCACCGAAAAGAAGAAACGTTGACTCGGTAATATTGTCCGTTGGCCGAATCGCGGTTACACGGCAATTGAGAAGCGATGATCGACTCGTCACATGTGCTGAATGTGACGGTACTCATAATGCTACACGGACGTCTCGTTATTGTCCAGAGCAAGCACGGTCAGTGTGTTGGGACGAGAATCGGTTAGAATTTGTTCGGCGGGCGGTCGCATCCTCGGTTCCAATATGTTTCTCTTGGTATCTATGTTCTTCTTGATGGGCGTTCTGCTCGGACTCGATTTTCTGCTGCTCGGGTAAGATTTCAATAGACGAGCTCTGTAAAAACACGCACGGCTCAACGATATTGCTACCTTTTTTTTTCATCGGACGAGTCGAGATACGTCGGACGGAAGGTAAAAAAACATAGAGGCAGTGGACACGTACGCGTCTGTGAGCTTGCGATGCAACCTGTTGTAAACTTGATACTCCTCGTCGTTGAAATCTGCCGGATCGTGCCTGGCGTGCTCGTACAGATCGCAGAATTGGTGAATCATGCGTTGTCCGCTGCCGTTGAGAGGACCCGCCAACGTCGTGAGTAAGTACGCTCTCAAATTTTCCGACGGATGCCTTTTCAGACAATTGTCGTACTTGGTTATCTCGGCTTCTGTATGGAATAGCATTATTATATATATTTATTTACCACAACCGCGCGCGATTCGATTGCTTTTGCTGAGAAACAAAAAGTTTTACCCAAAGTTTTGACATCGTCGACGGCTTTGAGTCTGTAGTAATGAGGAGGCACCTGACTGCCGGGACCCACGATATATCTATGATCGCTGATCAATTGTGGTTCGTACTGAATTCGCGGTATCACTTCTATCTTTGCTTCAATTTCTTTCTTGAGTGACTGAAAGAAACGTCAAGCCCGATATGTTATTGTCTCAACATGTATACCGAATGGACTAACCTTTTTAGCATCGTGACCGATGGGTATGTGCGGACCGCGTCTCGATCTCAGTGCAAATCGCATTATTTGTCGTTTGGCGAATATAAAGAGTAATATTATAGTTAGGACCCCAGCGGCGATGAATATCGTTATCGTAACCCCCGACAATTCTTCCGTCATATTGCAATTTCCAATTTCAATGCGACTGATGGTTGACGGTTGGCGGGGAACATTTTTGCCGTCCCTGGCCGTCCCCCCACTCTCAGCCGCGGAGTGGTTGCTCCGTACGCCACCAACGGCTGTCAAGGGGAGGCAGATTGTTGTTGTGACTGTTTCCGGACTGGTTTTCAATTGTCACGCGTTGCGACGTCAACAATTTTAATAACGTTAGTTTTTTTTAATTATTTACATTGACATAACGTCCGCTTTTATTTGATATAACCTAACCGATGGAAAGTAACGATCACTTTGGCAATTATCCACTGTCCACAAGTACGTTGGACAAATTGCAACGAATCGACGAAATTTTGAGACGTCATGAGAGCACGACAAACTCCACGTGGGCTACTGTGGCACGGGAGCGGGAGGTTCGTCGTAAAAGGGCGGTGAAATTTTATATATCATCAAATTGTGCTTTCCAATGTTTTTTTTTTCCCTACAACAGCAACGGTTTGCGAAAGACGATCCGCCGGAAAATATGGAAATAGAAACGTGCACGGAAGTGGAGAAAAGTATAGAGGCCGGTCGAGAGAATTCGCCGATTGCATCGACGCAATTTTTTCTTTCCCAAACGGAAAAACCGCATCGTTCACCGAGCCATGTTAAATCGATTAATTCTGGTTGGATCGACGTGGCGGAATGTTTGTACGAATCGTTGGAAAATTCGGCCGAAACTCCGTTGGTCGCGGATCTGAAAAATTTGTCGGATACGGAAGTCGATAGCGTCGTTAAGTATCTGAGTACAAAATTGACTTTACAAGGCACTTATAATCTGTGCGACTGTTTATGCACGACGGATTCGGATCGGAATTCGGCTTACACGAAAATAATATGCGGCAACTTGTTGCTGCAAAAGGTATTTTTAATCGGGCGTTGGATATTTTGGGAAGAACGAAAAAAAAAAAAAAATTGAGCGCGTTATTCTGTCCAGATGATTGATTTGTCGGAACCATGTCGATTGATGAATTCTCTTATTCACAAATTGGTTGAGAAATTTCCAGAGGACATTCGAGAATTTCTATACATTCCTATGTTGAACGCCCAACTGAAAGATGCATCGGCGATATCGGCTATCATCGGTAGCTTTCCTCCTCAACGAAAAATGGATTTGCTAACGTAAGTGTAACGTCGAACATTTGGACTCGTCGAGTTTAGCTAAATATACGTATATTTTGTTTCAGAAGCTTCCAGGCATCCGTTGGAGAATTGCAAGAATGGCACTTGATCGTTCTGTCCCAATTGATTATCACGAAGATAACCGACAATGTTTTAAAGGAGAAACTACTCGACTTATTGTCGGAGAAAGCTTCAACTTGGTCCCGAGACAAAAATTATGGAAAATTTTTTTTGTTTTTTATCAAGTTGAATTCACCGTTCACTGGGGATCAAAAAAACGTAATATCCGAAATAATATCGCTTAACGAAACCATGTTTAAACGAATTATGGAGAGCTTGGTGAATAATATGTATTTCCACGATGGACTGTGGCACGTTTCGTAAATTACTATAATTATGGAGAAAATATTTCGATGGCCGATTATTTCGAGTCGGTTTAAATTTGTTGAAAAGGTTATAAAAAGTTTATTTATTTCAAATTTACACATGGGAAGATTCGTCTCCGGAATCGGCGGCCATTGCTTCGCGATTCTCGTACGCCCAAAATCCATGAAATTCTATGAGGATACTGACCATCGTGTCTCCTTGACCACTGAAAATTAGCGATCAATAATCAAGGATGAGTTTTAGATCAATGGTAAATTAAGTTGTTGAATGGTAATTATGACTCCGTACCAAGATAGAAGATCTTGCAATGTGATTTTGCAGGGATCCGCGGGTTTGACCATGTCGAATATTTCATCCTTGACATCCTCGAAGGTAACGGGTTCCTGTCCGTGTACCGTCATTTCTTTCTGGATCGCCTGTAAAATTGTGTCGGGTTTGGTGGTAATAACTGTCGAACCACATACATTGGTGATTGGGTTGATTGAAAATTAATTAATGAACGTGTTATTACCCTAAAAAAGTAATTTAGACAAAATGTGTCGAGATAGCCACGATTGTTGATGTCGAGTATACGAAAGAGATAATGCAAACTTTGAGGTTCGTGTCGATTTTCCAGTGCCAGAACAAAATCCAAATAGGTTTTGTAATCCATCTCGCCTTCGTAGGTGAGACATTCTTGAAACACACGCTCGAGAAAGACTTTGGTGAGGGTGCCGGTTCCGTATCCCGATAATTCATCCTTGTTGAGCATTCCATTGTGATCACGATCGAGATTGAGATATTGGCCGTAAACCTTGAGCGCCGAAGGTGCGGAAAACCAATTGGCTTCCTGAAGATCTTTGGGCAGATCCTCGTCTCTCAATTCCAATAGATCATCGAGAAAGCTGCACGCTAGAATATCCTGTATTCGCACTCTTCCCGTTCTCAAAGGATCCAAGAAGAATAAAAATTTTCTCACTGCCGTACAAACGTAGAAGGAATGAAACGATTTTTCCAATCCTTCGAGCTGGGGCAACGTCGGAATCAGCTCCAGAATGTAGTTTTCCAAATCCTGTGTCGACGATGGCCATTGTTATTTTTTTTTTTTTTTGTCTTTTGGTTAAAGCGGCGCAAGAGAATGCCAAAGATATTTTTACCGATTCTCGAAGATATCCCTGACCGGTGACGTCGTACAGGGAGAGTCCTATGCGCGTTTGATGGAGCCAAACTTTTCTCATAACGTAATTGAACAGAGCCATTATACTGATACGTCCGTGAGGATCGCCCTGTTGCAGCTTGGCGAATACAACGGCGGTGAAGTAAGTGGCGCACTTGGGACCGGCCAGTTTGCCCACGCGTTTGAAATCCTCGTAATTGATGAGCTGCTCGTCGCTGGACAGGGGCGGACTGTGGTGCTTGTCCAACAATACCCACAATGCCTTGAGCTCGTTGTTGTCCAACAATTGACGAGAGCGTCGTTGCAAAAATAAGGCACGCGTTTCTTCTCTCAACTTTTGTGGTAAAATTTCATCCTCTTTCGGCAACTGTGGGGAAACAACAATGGCCGGGTATGTCGATGAAATTAGCATTCGGTCAAAGTTAATTACGAGGAAAAAAACAATGGTAATTACCTTGAAATAAAATTTTGGTATGACATTGTAGGTAAGATCGTTGTCTCGAGCTTTCGTGCCTTTCCATTGTTTGTAGATCGACTGAAAGTGGGACTCTTCGTCCGTCTCATTTTCCTGTGCATCCTCATCGTCTTCGATGAATCGATAACAAAAGGGGTATTGGTATTTGATTTTATTGAAAAAACAAATGTACCGGTATTGAATAATATTTGATTACCTTTCTTGGTGGCAATACAGTTCTGCAGTAGCGTAGTCAGCTCCATTGCAAGAGCATCGTCGCCGATCGACTATTATGATATATTAGATTGTTATTGTTTATATGTTGTCACACACCGATGACTGGCGATGATCCTTATACAATGTTACGCATGAACAGTCCGTAACACGGATCGCCGACTCTATGGATAAAAGTCCGATGAAACTCTACCATGGGTGGCAGCTGCATCTTGTTCCAGGCTCGAATCAACCGATGAATACGAAGAAGGTGTATAGAATTCGAAGCCCCCCCCCCCCCACCTCTCGCTAAGGTCAGAAAAAAGTAGTTTAAATCTTTGTCCCCAGATGGCGGGCCGATACAGGGTTTCAGCGCAGCGCGGCGCGGCAACCTGTCCAATTTAAATTACAACAATCGCACAATAATCATACGGTCAACTGCCGTAACAGTTTGCAATTATTTTAAATATTTTGTTGTGTGGTTGTAGTGGTACAAGTATTCGGAATATTGTTGTTGATACGCATACCCACCGCCCTGGCTCACTCGTTGCTACTGGATACAATGTATATCGATGCAACAACGAAATGCGGCGGTTGCCACGTTCGAGCCGAGGTAACGATATTTATTTGTTTCGAGATTGACAGTCGTCGACACGGTCAGACACGGTATCATCATCATACATTATACTCATCAACCTCTACCTTTGAAACATGTCGGAAGTATCCGATTGTATATTACAACCGTGGGAGGCTGAGAATTTGATCGAAAATTTGCAACCCACCGAT
This sequence comes from Diplazon laetatorius, assembly GCA_963662125.1. Lineage (NCBI taxonomy): Eukaryota > Metazoa > Arthropoda > Insecta > Hymenoptera > Ichneumonidae > Diplazon > Diplazon laetatorius. The sequence goes on from OY759159.1 coordinate 16,508,903, forward strand.
CTCGAGCAACTCGGAACAAACACGTGAGACACGACACGGAACAAAAACTCGATGATAATTAGAAAATGAATATATATATTTATATTTAATATTGTGCCGTCCAGGTGGTTCGAGTTTCACAAGAAGCTGACGCTCTTGAATCAGCAGAGCATTTTAGAGATCAGTACGTTGCGCGAAGAATGCATTAAGGAGTGGTTCGTAACTTTTCACAAGGTAAAGATTAAATCTGATTGAGAATCATCGAAAGAATAATTGTCTATTATCGTCGCGTGTTATGAATTTGAAATATTGTTCAAAGATACCGGTTCTTATTTACGAAGCAATTGAAATGGCCGTTTGGAAAGAAAAGATGTTTCCGCTACTCGTTGAAGCACGCGGGGAACCATCAAACACTTTTATGCTCTACAGCATATTCTATCACGAGGGAGTAGCGCTTTCACTGTTGGAAAACGTTCTATTTCACGCCGATAGCGCATCAACGCTCGACGATACGGCTCTCGATCTCGTCGATTACGCTGTGAACAATGTTACGGTTCTCATATTCGGCAAGGAACATTCGTCGAACGAACCCGATCGTACGAACAAGTGAGGCAATATGATACAACATATTTCATGCTGTTTTCCGAATTTATCGAATAACTCGTATTACTGTATTTAATTGATAATCAGTTCGTGTCTGGAGGAAGTATTGCAAAAAAGAAAAGACATGGAGTTTGAAAATGGAATCAAGTGTATATCGATTTTGCGTTACCTCGCTGAATACGCTGACAAATTACCGCTTTCCGTGCTCTCGCGAATGCTCTCGACTCACGATGTACCCTATTTGTTGACCCAGCTTATCATAAACCAACCGTGGAAGATACGACAAAAATCCACAGGTATATCATGGAATTATATTGTTGTGAATTTTATAGATGGAAATAATTGTTGTTAAAAATTAAAGGACAGATGAAACGATGATTTACAATGGGAAATGGGAAAAGATGGAATCGACCGAGACGGATAAATTGTGCAAGGTTGAGGCCCAGGTGTGGCTTGGTCTGCGCGAATTGCTTCTCAATCCCACCTCGGCTCCGTATTACAAAATAACTGAATTTAGAATTTCCGAGTTGACCAAGGTAAATGTAATGGAAATATTGCAAGAAATAATTATTTGATCGACGCAATAACGATTGTTGGTTGAAACGAAGCTTCAGAAATATTTACAAGAGCACGTGCTGGATCAGATAGCTCCGTTGATCGAACTCAGACGCTGGCTGAGCTATCTCAACGTATCTTCTCGACCGATGAATGACGACAAACCCACGGTAATCGTGCAAATTGAGCCGCAGATAAGATCGTCGATTATTGAAAAGTATAAAAAAAAATGGAAAAGACTGGCGAATGCACAATCCGAGCGTCTGTATACGAAAAACATTGACGAGATAAAAAAGGTGGCTCGAGTACTTAAAGAGGCTTACGACATCGATAAAGTCGATTATTGCCAAATTAAAAAATGCAATTTATGCAAGGATACCGCATTGAAAAGGTGTTCGAGCTGTCGAGGTGTATGGTACTGTGGAAGGTGTGTAAAACAACTGTTACTACCACCACCACACACAAGTGACGGTAAGGGAGATATCGAAACGTTTGTCATTTATAATTTTCCAGAGAGTGTCAAGTTAAAGATTGGGCGAAACACAAGAACTCGTGCGCGGAGATGACGAAATTAAACTAGGTTCGAGGTTTTCTCCAATTAACGGAAAGTTTAAAATGGAACACGATCGATGATGTTTGATGTTTTATTAAACGTAACTTAGTGTACAGAATTTTGCTTGAGGTATTCCATAAGCACGTCCTTGGCCGGAGTCTCCTCACCAAAGTCCTGTAAAACAAATAACTTGTTTAACAAAACTCGCAGAGACGAAGCAGGGAAAAAAAAATTTTAAATTTGCCGGATGATGATTCGTCGGTCGATTAAATATTTTGATTGAAGAAAAACTAATGACGCACCTTGATTACGACGCAAGAGCAGCCAACGACTTTGCGAGCTTTGCCGGCGTTGTCGATTTTGCAAAGACCGGCCCACTCGCCGAGTTTTTTGTTATTGTCGACCTTTATGAGGGGAATTTGATGCTCGTTGCAGAGGGCTTGCACCAACTTCTTGTACATTGGTTCGTCACAGTTTTCGGCTAAGATACACAACATAGCTTGCCTCCTGAAATACACGAAAATTAATCGATATTAATTAAAAATGACAATACGAAATGTGTGGCGTATAATGTCACGCTCGTCATTTGGTAAATATAAAACATAGATGTATGGAAATTGATGGTATACTGACTTGTCGAGAGCCTTGGCGGCTTCGTGAAGACCGTGTACAACGCCGTCGTGAATAAGAGCGTTCTTCAGAACCTCCTGGAGGGCTGTGTTTACGTCCATCTGGCCACCTCCGGATACCGCGGATGGCACATCATCGCTGTAAAATTAATCGATCGAAGTTTGAGCAACAAAGTCAACGACGCCGGGGAAAGTAAGGTTAGTTTCGGACGATTGTCACTGTTGAATTACTCTATTAATTTGCAATCGGAGGGTCGTAAAGTTGTTTAAAATTGATGGAATGGACGTTACGCGTTGAAAAAAGAAATTTCGAAAAGATTGTTTTTGTTGATGAATGATTGAACGCTACGGGATTGTACGTTTGAGAATCAACTTACGTTTCGACGTCGGACATGATTTTGATCGTCTCCTCGTCTGAAATAAATAAATATCGTTATTGTCGAAGATTTGGGTGCCGAATTGCGGCCCTTTGTTTTTCATTAATAACAAAGATGTCATTATTATTAGTGGATTACAAGCACGTTGTAGGTTTAACGTGTTTCATGTACCTTTTCTGAAGGGGAAAGAGAAATGGCGCCGCCCGCAACGATGCAGATTATTACAGGGATGCGTGTCGGTTGAGTTTTTTCGTCGTGCCGCTACCACGCCGCGCTCGATCGTAGCGGACAATATTGGAACATAAGTTTATCAATGTTTACTCCCCCATTTCGGCCGTAAGTCGTAATATTGGTAAACGGGTAAACTGACAAACCGCTTTCCACGATGACAATATTTGTTTATACATATATTTATTCAATGAAAATTGTACATGTTGGAATGGTTGTTGTTGTTTTTTCTCACCAGTTTGCAGTGCCGTTGATGGTAAAAAAGAGAGGAAATGTGTGATGGCGAGGTTGGAAGGAGATCCGTAAGATGTCGCGTCTACCAATCGAGAAAGCACAATTTGAATGAAATAGATGAAAAAAAAAAAAGAAAAGGAGAGCAAAAATGCGATTGTGTATTGGCAATCTCCCTACTCATCTCTGGTGCATCTATGTTTTCTGAGTATGGTGAAACCGGGGAAACGACTTCGATCCGATCGTGTATTCTCGTTGGTCTATTCGTCTATTTGACACTACAAACTGGATATTGAAGTAGTTATCGTTGTATTATAAATATCATAACAATATTTTTGGTAATTCCAAGACTCTGTCATAACTATTGACCACAGATCGATGAGGTTCGCTACGTTGAAAAGATTCGGAAAGAAAAAAATGAGCTCCCTCGGTGTGATTGTCAATTGAACAAGAGCAATCTGTTAGTGACCGGGAAATAGCAAATAGCTGCCAGCTACGGTGTTGATACGGTCGTCATAATCTCAAATAGTTGCTTCGTCTCGTCGATTCCGGAAAAGTTGCCCGCGACAATGAAGTACCTGTCACAGGAGCAGCTCACGGGCTTTGAAAATTACAAGGTTGGTCAATATTACAACTCCTTTTTTTTTTTTTTTAACCATCGTGTTTCGATTGAATTTCGTGGTCGCATCGTCAATCATTTGCCGCGATCGTACATCGCACATCCAAATCCGCATGCATTTCAACTTTCTGACGCGTTAATTTATAAATAGTTGATCGTCGATTAGTTACTACTCATGAAATTCCCATGTAGCATCCGAAAAATAGCGATGCCGCTACGCGTCGATCATGTTTTTCTTTTTTTTTTTTTTACCTACCGACACAATGGATCGTTATTATGGAAATTAGACGGTTTTTAGCTCAATGATAGAAACCGTCATTATCATGTTTGGTATTTTCATCATTATGCAAAACAATGACGAAGCTAATATTTTCTTTGCTGAATTATACGCTTATCGCACGAGTCGCCAGCCGAGATAGCGCAATTACCGTGTACACTAGGGTGTGTTGAAAAAAATACCAAGTATTTTCTATCGTCGTGTCAGCTTCCACGATTATCGTAGATACTATCAGTTTTTTTTTTTTTTTAATTTTTTTCCAGTTGCAACTAACTTTTCGGTTATATGAAAAATTTTCTAATTACCTTAAATTTGTGACGCGTCGATCAAAGGCAAAATGAAATTCTCGAAAGCTAAAGTTGTAAATCACACCCTGGCGTACGCATTTTGATCCGTACCGATGTGTATGAGCTAGTACCGGCGCGTCGGTTGGCAATATCACCGATAGACACGATCGTAGCCAAGAGCGATACCCGGATGTACTAATCGCGAAACGGCAGGCAAAAACACGGGTGGTCGTTGGCTGGGTTGTAATTTCCATGAATTATTCAGGCCCTGATAAAAAGGTGGATTATAACATTGTTTTTATCATTGTTTACAGTATAGTTGTCTGGATACCAGTCCTCTGAGCATTTATGTGATGCACCCATTCTGGAACAGAGTCGTACGGGTAATTATCGTCTTATCGTCGTCCATTATCGGCTATTCCCGCGAATAATATTAGTAACGTTTGTTTACGAAATTGCAGTACTGTCCCAAATGGGTGGCTCCCAACATACTGACCTTCTCCGGATTTCTTTTCACCGTTGTAAACTTCTTGATGTTCGCGAGCTACGACTATTATTTCTACGCGTCGAGCGACGACCGATCCGACATCCCGCCTATACCCAGATGGATCTTTGCGCTGGCCGCTTTCAACATATTCATGGGTTACACTCTCGGTGAGCATCGATCTACATTTATTTTTTCATCTCCCCATTAAGTCGTACCGTTCGTAAGAATGACGAAGATTGTTATTTTTATATTCAGACGGGATTGACGGAAAACAAGCGCGAAGAACCCAAACGTCGGGTCCGTTGGGAGAGCTGTTCGATCATGGGCTGGACAGTTGGTCGGCGATGCTGATAACGGTGTGCATGTACTCGGTATTCGGACGGACGGATCACAGCGTTCCTCCGCTAAGAATGTATTTTATACTCTGGAACGTATTTGTTAATTTTTATTTGAGTCATTGGGAAAAGTACAACACGGGTGTATTGTTTTTGCCATGGGGATACGACGCTTCGATGCTGGTGAGTCGAGTTGGAAACTGGCGTTTACGTGAAAAAAGAAAAAAGGGGGGGTTATGATTAACGATGGTTTTTTATAATGTACAGGCGACTATTCTCGTATTTATTCTGACGAGTCTCGGCGGTCACGAAGCCTGGAAGTTCGAACTACCCGGTGGCATCTCGGCGGGTATGATGTTCGAATGGTTGCTCTACGTCAGCGCCGTCGTGTCTAGCTTGCCGGTTGTTCTGTGGAACATTTACAAGTCTGTTTGACCACTTTTTACATTTACTTTTTTTTTCTTTTTAATCTATTTATTTTTCTTACTGTAATGGATATGTTTTTAAAATTATCTCCCCAGGTCGTACAGAGACAAAACTGGAAAAAACAGAACTCTGGTGGAAGCGGTGAGGCCTCTGGTACCTCTGATACTCTTGTTCGTCATCGCGACCTTCTGGATAATAAACTCACCCAGCAACATCATTGATAAGGATCCGAGGATCATATTTTTCGTCGTGGGAACGATATTCTCGAACATATGCGTGAGTCGTCGATTAAAAAAAAAAAATATCGGTTTAATATCCAAGTGAAATGCCGGGGCCGATGTAATTGTTTTTGTTTTCTCCGTGTACAGTGTCGACTGATAGTTTCGCAAATGAGTAATACGAGATGCGAAATATTTCCGTGGATATTGTTGCCGGTTGCGGGTGCGGCACTATTCTCGTACATCTTGCCGCGATTCGATCTCGAAACCATGTATTTCGTAGCTGTTATCGCCCTGTCTGCCCACGTACACTATGGCACGTGTGTGGTAAGATGATTCTCTCGTCCAATCTCGCTCTCTCTGTCTATAAATAGTCGGAATAATCCAAATCGTCTAAATTGATATGATGCGCGTTTGTTCGGTTTCAGGTTCGCGAAATGTGCCAGCATTTCCGTATCAATACATTCCGCATAAGAGAACACTCGGAATGACTGCTTGCCGATGGTGCGTGCTGAAAATTATGAGATTAAACATCGATGGAATAAGAAGGCATAAAAGGATGTGTGTGTGTGTGCGTGCGTGCGTGTAAGAGAGGTAACATGCGTTGCGTTGTTTTTTCTTCAAATTTACCGACGTATCGCTCATCTCCCAAGTCATTATTTCCAATCGATGTGACACATAAAATTCGAGGCTCGTGAATACATCGTAATTATAACGAGTTTGAGCTTTTAAACAGGTTCGCATTCCGACCGGGCTGAAATGACGAGTCGCATAAACATGTTTACGTTATAGTTTTGCTCGAGTTGCACTTTTAAGTAGGATTGCAAGTGTTGTTTGTCTCCCGTATCCCGATGATATTTCTCACAGCGCCCGCCCAATGTCAAGGTGAAAGAAAAAAGAAAAAAGAAAAAAAGGTATATGCTTGTCCGCACCTCGATTAATCCGATGAACCGGTGTATCCTCCGCTACGTCATAATTATACTCCACGATCTACGTACGCGTCGCAGATCTTCTGACTGGTAAAATTTATTTTAAGATCCGTCGGATTAAATCTGTCATGTGTCTACTGGTCAAATTAATTTAATATACTAATTTAGTGTGATGATGAGAAAGCGTGACGATGATTAATGTCGAATGAGCGTTGAGTATCGATGGACCATCGAAGCGTGTAACGTCGCCAAGCCAAAAATAACTTAATGTTACATGACATTCGTGTGTAGAATTGAGACCCGAACAGCCGGACTATCTCGAGACTATCGATTCCTCCGGCGATCGATGAGATTCGGCCGGGCCGGAGGTTTCTACGCTCCTACTGACGGACGAACGGGATTGCCGAACGACCGAAAAACCCATCAACGGTGAGACGCACATAATTATTTTGAAAAAAAAAAAAAAAAAAAAAAATGATAAATGTGAGTCCATCTGCAATCCTGCAACAACGTCATTCCATATTTCCATTAAAGTTTAACATATTTTGTACCTAGGATGAGCAACGGTTATCGCTCACTCGTTCGTCACTGTTTAATCATTTTTACAAAATAATTAATGGTCATTTTGAGAAGAGGAATAACTATTATGCTGAAACTATAGAGTTTTGTTGAAATTATCTCAATTGTCATATTTGGAAAACGTTTGAAAAATGTGGCCACAGTTATTTTGTTGGAATTGTGGACTATTTTGATGAGTCTCCGCGATATCATGGTTTCCACGGCTCAATAGCATATCATTAATTTCTTACAAACTCGCGCTTTAATTTATTATTATTGCGTTTGTCCAACATTAATTTACGATTAGCCAATAAGTTACGGCGAGAATAAGTTGTCACGTCTATCGACACGCTAGTCCCTTTTTTTATGCCCGACGAAGACAAGGTGTGACGAAACTTGGGATAAGTACGTATTTGCCGCGATTCGCGATTGGCGTCTCTCGTGTGTACAAACAATTGTCTAATAAACTGAAATAACATTGAAACTTTAGATCTCGGAGTAATCCGAGTTGACTTTGAATCATACCCGGAGAGAATGCGCGTGGAAACAAAAGCGACGGATGGATACTTGAAAAAAATAATTGGACGGCGACGAACGACAGTTTGAAAGAGAGTTTTGCAACTGGACGGACGAGAGTTATTTTTCAGAGTAAATAATATATTGTATTTGCATCAGCGGCGATGTACATGTTATCCATCGTACCGATATTACCGGTCGAACGAGAATCCCCGCCTCTTTATTTCATCTCTTTCGTGAGGAAGCGGAAGGTACGGCAAGATACCTTGGGCGCGACGTTCCTTGATGACCTTGTTCTACGATAGACGAGGTATGTGCTGAGTAAATTTAACGCAACGGAGAAAGGAAAAATTGTGGGAATATTAATTTCGTACCCAAAATGCTCTGCAATTGTTGTAATTGACAAAGTACAATTCGCAAGCGTCCTTATCATAGTTGTTATCATCGAGACACTTGAGCGATAGATCTTGTTCCTGGAAGGAAAAATTAACGAATAACATTGTCGTATGATATAAAATTTGAGTAGCGTAGCCGTAAATACGTATCACCTTTATACACGGATTGCTAAGTGGATTGTTTTGTTGCGAATTTCCGAGATAAGCACGTTTTTCCATTTTTTTTTGGTTAGGTACATCTTGATCGGGTCGAACGCTCATTGTTTGTTCATTTGGTTCGTTGGCAACTGAGAAACTGAGAAACTGAGTCTGGCGGGTCTGGCAGGCCGCTGCACTCTGGTGGAATGAGGTTTCGATTATGAGTTTCGATGCAGCGCCATTGTCCATTGTCCGTGTGTACTATATTTGTCGATAATGTTGGTTGTGAATCGTCGTCTGTCGCGATGCTTCGCGCGACCGTACAAGTTGTCGCGTCGCTCCGAATTCGAAAATAACATTTGAGCTGTGATGGAAGCTGGTCCAGAACTCTTATCATCGATCGGTAAGTAGATTTTATCGTAAATTTAGATTTATCGTCGATAAGTCATGATGTGTCATTCTGCTCTCGTCCATTTCTTTTTTTTTTTTTTTTATATAAATTTGTTCCACCGCTAAGTTTGACATTTTCCCGCGGCAATGAACCGAAAATTTTCATTATCGCGGCAGCTGTCGGATGGGGGGGAGGGGGAAGAAAGCGAGGTTGTAGCGCAATAATTGGTAAACAAATTTATTGATTCTCAAACATAATATCTCCGTTTGCAAACGGAGATTCGATGAACGAATATTTAGAAATTGTCACTATATAGCTAAAGAGATGAACGACGAAGCGTGCACCGCTCCCCTCTCGAAAGAAAAGAAAAAGTAATACCAAAGTTAATAATTAAACACTGATCACCGATTGGTATATATGTAAAGTGAACGACCGCGATACTAAGTGTTGAATTACGGAAAACGTTTGCGTTAAAATGTTGCGGTGTCGGCGATCCAATAAATGTCGCGTTCGTCTCTCGGTTTGACGGGATCGATGATTTTTCTATCGCGTTCCAAGTCCAACATCGTGTCGTCCTCGTCGCCGGTCCTGACCGATGCGGCGGCGGCGGCCATTCTCATGCTCGCGCGATTGACATCGTGTCCTCCGCGGCGGCGAAGGACCGGTACCGTTGGCCGATAATTGCCGTACGGGTAATTGCCGCCGTCGTTCCACCCGGATATCTTATTCCTATAGGCGTCGTAATCATTGTAATATGAATCATAATGATGATAGTGTCGCGGTCGGTAGGTTGCTCCAGCACCCAAAGATGAAGCGGCGACACCGGCGACACCGCGTCTCATGGCATAACCGTCGGCGTGCATGATTAAATTTGGCGACGAATCGGCCATATCGGTACTGTACGGTCGAGAGTAGCTGCGAAAATCAACCGGTTTACGAACAACTTCGGGCAACGTCGCGTAATAAATAATTCGCTTTGGTTTGACGATTCGGGTTCCGATTGTTCCGGCGACTGAGATATCGGACGTTTCCGATTGGCGATAACGATCGTCGCGGTAGAAGGGCTGCGGCGGTGGTGGTGGCGGATGCATGGATTTTTCGACGGGCCCGATATAGTAGTCGCGTTCGGTTCTGTAACGCTCCGGATAAAAAAGTTGTCGGGAGTAATGAGGACTATTACGATCGAGACGTCTGGATGCGACGTCGGTGTCGACGGTGTCAACGGTGTCGACGCTGTATCGCACCCCAGGAATTTCATCGATGAACCTCGCGCTGGAACCCACGAACGACGGGGTTTGCTTGGAATCTCGTGGATTATCGGAAAAACTTCTTCGATTGGCCGTGACGAAATCGGCTCGTGGCCCGTGTAACAATCGCCCGGTGGAATCGGCCAATTTTTCCGATCCATCCGTCGTCGATTCAACTTTTTCGACGTTCGTTCGATGACGAAACTCGACGGAGAATGGCTGCGTCGACCAGGATTCCGGTGAGTCGGATCGAGCTTCGCGAACGTTGTTCGATGCCGCAATTTTGTCCATCCGTCGTGACGTTTGTTCGATCTCGCGTCTCGGACGTCGCTGCTGCTCGTCGTCCTCGTCGTCGCCTCCTTTGTTCACCATCTCCGATTGGAACGGTCGATGCCCGTAATCCGCGGATATCTTCCAGGCTTGTTCGACTTTGGAACAAGGTAGGTGAATTTGTCTTGCCGTTGGACCATGACCGCGTAATTTTTGCCACAGACTCGGCAAGGCCTCGACGTCTCGCAACTTTTCACGTTTGGCCATTGAACCCTCGGCGTTGGTTGAATCGTGAAAAATATCTTGTCTCGTGAAAACATCGTCATCATCGTTGAGAAGTTCGAGTTGTTTGTTCGTTGGGAAATGTCGCGTCGATTCGCTCATTGATTCTCGATCGTCGTCCTCCTCCTCCTCCTCCTCCTCCTCCGCCCCCGCCGAATCCTCAAAAATGGTCTCAATAACTTTGTCCGTGTTTGCCGGTTGACATCCCAAGTGCATTGGACGACGTGACTCCGAAGGTGACAAGGAAGATGACGAGGAGGCGGGATGATTATCATCGAGTCCCGCTGTCTTGCTCGACGATACAAATCCCACGACAAATACGATCCAGACGCTCATGGAAAACATGTTGGTTGTACTATCGGAATGCCGTCTGCAGTGAGAAGTAAGAAATGTGTCATTGGTATACCGTCACGAGATGCGGTTTCTATAAAATATTATAATATATAACACGAGATGATGATTGAGCGGTAGAATATGGAGCGCGCGCCGCGGGTTTACCAGTTTGTCAATGTGAGACGAATGGGTGTTATTTTTCATGGGGTACGTGTTGGAGTTAACAATGGTGGTCCGTCGTCCGTCGTCCGTTGCGTCGGTCATGGTAGGTGCGCGTCACGCGTGCTTGATACGATATTTGTCACGTACGTACCAACCCACCGCGATGTGATTTAACGCGTGACCCCGACCGTCATTGACCGTCGTTGACCGTCACGGTTCTCTCGATAACGATAAATATATTATTTACCGGTGACGCTTCCGCGGTATTATTCGGAGGACTTGACCACCCCGAGATCCGGTCTGCTTCGTATTGTGTTTGATCACAATCGTATAGACATTGTTTTTTTCAAACATAATTCTATTTGGCTATATAATTTTTTTCATTAACACACTATATGACAATGCGGTAGCTGTATCAAGTTCGAGTGATTCATCGATACTTTTTTATTATATTTTCTTGAAAGGAAATTAAACTTTTTGCTTCAACAAATTGGAGTGCAATTGTCATGGTGCGTCTCGAAAATGTGACCGAGAAGTGTTGTGCTTGCGTTGCCAAATTTACACTGCTGCCGACACAGAAATTGGAATGAAAATTGAAACGTAAATGTTTTATTTTCATGAATTATCATTGATCGATGGTACAGATGATATTTTTCAAGTTATTTAACATTTAAATGTTGATTGATGTTCAAATAGATGATTATAAACTACACAATAATGATGATGATGATGATATATTGTTAATATGTAGTTTGGTCGAATTGTCGTAACGACTAATTCGCCAAGGAAAAATTGACTACTGCCGATTAATTGTTTGTTTTACGATGCGGTGAGAATTTACCTTTCGGACGATGCAGACTGTCCCGTGTTCACCCCCACTGAAATGTTGTCCGCGTCCAGTGACAATGATAACTGAAGTGCGGTGAACGCGAGTGCTCTCCTATGTAGGCATATATCATAATTGGTATATGCTTACCGTTGGTTCATAGAGAGGAGCAGCAGCGAGCCGATGCCCCTCTACCAGCCTCCATACCCTCTATTGCCTACATTTTAATCAGCGAACCGTAACTGTGCTTTTTCATCTCAACTTTATAATTCTTACAAACTTAAAATTAATTAATATTCCGATTGATCTATGCTGCAATGAAAAATCATATATTATTGTTATTGCAATTTTCAAGATGATTGCGTTTGGTAAATTTTGTCAAAGCTTTATCTCATGTGTAATACGCTTTGATGTTTCAAACTAACGGCAGCCGCCGCCAACGTTGATTCAACGATTTCGAGGGCTTCCGTGTCATCGCCATGTGCATCGCCGGTCCGCCACAGTTCCGGGGCCGTCCGCTCGATGTCACGGCGACCGACTATTGGGAAATATTGCGTTGGAAAAAAATAGTCTCGGTTGTCGATCTTTACTCACTCTCGTGATTCAATGTTCTCCGTTACGGACGATTGTCGACGATTGGCGACGACGCGAATAGACGCGAACTCCGTCAACCTCCGTTGGACGATTGTTAGGTTAAACCATAGTGCATCTACGTGGAATAAGGATTGTACTTGGTGATATACTCTTTGTTAAATATTTATCGATTCGATTGAATCATGATCTGGCGTAAAATCATAAAAAGTAATAATTGACGAGCGAATCTATAGCATCGCGTTCGACTCGAATTTGTATAATGGCACAAGAAGAGAAAAAAGTATCTTTTGGTTTTTCAAAGACCATTAAAAAATCGGCGCTACAAATTACTCCGAAACAGGAAGAGAAGAAGGTCGATTATATCGAGTGCCTGGATGAAAAAGCAATACGGATCGTGGGGTATGTTGTTTTTCAAATAACTGGAATGCCCGACGAATCTGGAGACATTGTTCCATCATTTTCATATAATCCACTATGATATTTTATTTTATTTTCTCTATTCAGCGGTCAAGATGAAGAATTCAAGGAACTGGTGATTCCCATGTTAGGCTCGAAAACATGGCGCGACAGAATTGTAAATCAAAGGACAGACTCTCGTACGTCGGAGCCCGATGCAGAATCAAACGGAAGTGGAGAAAATTGTTCGATAATCCATGGAACGGAAATGGATGTGTCTGGTATAAAGAAAGAATTGTCGGACGAAACGGAAAATTTATCGACGACGTTGGAACAACAAGCCGCTCGTGAGATAATTCAGGATCTCGGGAGCAAAAAGATTAAGGTGGAAGATGCGAGTTTAGTGGTTCCTATAGCGCAAAAGGAAATGTCGACGGACAAACGAGAGGTATGTAAGCGTTATAATTTAATCAAAAGTCGTATCGATGATGAAAAAGTTTGGTCGACGAGATTGCATATCCTTTTTTTTCAGTCTACTCTGGAAGATTATGAACAAATTCCCGTAAGCAGTTTCGGTTTAGCTGTATTACGCGGTATGGGATGGCAACCGGGAAAAGGAATCGGTAAAAACGAAAAGTACGCTCGTCATATTTTTTTGTGACATTATTCGAGCTTGGACGAATTATCGTAATCGACGATCGGACATCGATCTGTGTTTTTATTAGGCTATTCGCGCCGTCTCTGCCGGAACTTCGACCCAGGGGGATGGGTCTCGGCGCCGATAAACCGACTCGTCGCAAGCGCGACGACGCGATTAAGACGACGGACGAGGAACGGTTGAAGATCGAAAAGGGTAGTTTCGTCAAAGTCACGACGGGAAAGTACAAGAGCAACTACGGCTTGATCGAGGGTTTCGACGACGGAGACGGACGATTGATAGTCAAAATGGCTCTGAGCGGAGAGTCTCTCTCGCTCAATGAGAACATAATAGAAGCGGTAACCAAAGCGGAGTATGGAAAGAATTCAAAATTACTAAGTGAGTATGGAATAACGAGCGTTTGAAAAAAAATGTTGCCCCATTGAGCCGAAACAAAAATGGGAGATTTAGTTTTTAACGATGCGGTCGATCGATTTCAGACAACGCAAAATTCGAGGAATACATGGAAAAGACGGACCGGGTAAACGGGGCTGATAAATCGAAAAGCACCGCGGTAAAGTCGGACGGAGAGACATCGGAAGAACGCGCGATGAAAAAGCGGCAAAGCGAAAATAATAGAAATGTTGGTAGGTCGAAAAAAATGAAGAAACGATCAAAATCTTCGTCCAACGACAGCAGCTCGAGCTCGAGCTCGAGCGACGACGATCGTAGACGGAAAAAATTGAAAAAATGGAAAAAGAGTCACAGGCGCGATGGGTCTGCGGAAGGTTCGAGAAAAAAAAATAAGAGGAAGGACAAGGAGAGAGAAAAAAGCGGGAATCGTACGGCCGCTGGCGATTCGCAATGTTGGGATCGCCGAAAACACAAAAAACGTGATAAATTGCGATCTCGCTCGTCCGATAGACGATGACGCACGAAGCTCAAATTTCCATAATACTCGTAATCGTCGATGAAAAGTGTACAATTTATTTAACGTGTTTATTTTACAAATAAATATTATTTTTACGTATTCGTCGAAATACCGGGCGGCAGCTTGGTCTACAATGGCAAAAGCTGTTTCTATCGATGAAATCCCATTTTTAACATAATAAATAAATCATTGATGCGAACGTGTCAATGATTTATTTAAATCCGCAAGGTTTTGTAAACGGATAGATATTTACGCGCGGTCTAGCAAACACGTGACTGGACTGGACGTCATTGTTGTATGGATTTGGTTACAGAGTGCGTTATCGCATTGATACGTGTCCACCCCCCCGCCCCTTCCCCCTCCGCTACGTACGACGGCAGCCCCGTCGTCGTACACGCGTGACACCGTTATGTTTATCAGGACTTTCGGCGGACACTACACTTGCAGAAACATGTCGAGTGAGTATTTATTTATATTGTTCTGGAGTACAGAGTTGTTTATTTGGTACACGCCTAACTCGTCGTTTATCATTTTGTTATGATGATGAATCAGCAATCCGTCTGGCCATGGTGCAATTGAAAATCGGGAAAGACAAGACGGAAAATGTGAAGCGAGCAGTGTCTTACATAGAACGAGCAAAACAACTCAAAGCGGACATTGTTGTATTCCCGGAATGTTTCAACTCGCCGTATGGTACAAGTGAGTATATAGCACAATTGTTTGCTCCGAATGAACGTTTGGCCGATGGCCAAATCTATCTCTCTCGTCGTACTCGTCGCGCGATCAGCTGGTCCGAGTGCGAGAGAGACGGGGCTATGGGCGCTCGTTGCGGCGCGCGAGAGAACGAGAGAACGTATGTGTAGTCCATAGCCTTGGCGGTCGATTTAAATTTTTTTTTTATAATGCAGTTGTTTAATGTGTATAAAATAGTTTTCATTTTACGCAAATACATTATACGTTTTTTGAACATGCATCAGCAATATTGAAAATAATATTATTTTGTCTTTCGAAACAACGCAGAGCACTTTAAGAAATATGCAGAGTCGATTCCAAGCGGCGAGACGAGCGTCGCGTTGTCGGAGGCTGCGAAAAAATGGTGCGTGTACGTGGTTGGCGGTACGATACCCGAGGAAGAAAATGGAAAGTTGTACAATACCGCGACTGTCTGGGATCCCCAGGGAAATCTTATGGCGAAACACAGAAAAGTATGCGAGAGAGAGAGATAGAGAGCTCGACGATTCGATACCTCGAGTAGTCACAATTTTATTGATTATTATAATAGAGGCTATTATGTGTAATCAGGTGCATCTGTTCGACATCGACATAAAAGGAAAAATAACATTCTTGGAGAGCGATACATTGTTGGCCGGCGATTCGTTGACGACCTTCCAAGTCAAAGGCTTCAAATGCGGGCTTGGAATTTGTTACGATATCAGGTTTGAGGAGATGGCTCGGATTTACAGAAAGTTGGGTAAGATAGCGAGAATATGGTCTGTTTGTACGATCGGTTTATTTAATCTCTCGCTATTTCACTGGACTAAAATAAATTGGCACGTAATCAGGTTGTCACGTGCTGATATATCCAGCTGTATTCAACACGGTGACCGGGCCTTTGCACTGGACGCTTCTTCAACGCGCCAGGGCCAACGACAATCAATGTTACGTCGTCGGGGTTGCACCGGCCCGCGACACGGAGTCGGACTGCGTCGCGTGGGCTCACTCTCAACTTACCGGTCCATGGGCGGATGTCCTCCACGATCTTGACATCGATGAGGATATGGTCGTCGCTCAATTGGGTAAACGTTTTTGTATTTTATTATTTTTTAAAATTAATTGTTTAGTCGCTACGCATTTACGGTTAAACTGTGAATTTATTTTATAAATAATAATCATGTACAATGTATATAGATATGTCGGCGATCGACGAAGTGAGGAGTCAAATACCCGTGTTTGATCATCGGCGAACGGAACTGTACGATACAATTTGGAAGAAATAAAACGGTGTCGATGGAGAGAAGGTCGTGGTGGTGGTGGTGCTGCTGCTGCGACTCATGGTATATCTGACCATAACCGATTTGATTCTCACTCACCAATAAAATGTCAAACGAGTTAAACGGATTTGATAAAGACACTAATGAAATACGTGCAAAAAGGTATAGACGGAGTCGGGGTGCACTTGTCAACAAGAACGGGTGGCATCGGTTTGATAATATTTTGAATTGAATCAACACATACACACGGCAATTTCATAGCGATGTTTAATCGAATTTTTGTTGTATTTACAATTTAAACAGGGCAATACATAAAATAATGGTACGTGTAAACGTTTTATTTAAATGGTAAGCACAGATAAATTGGTCAATTAACGTCTAACAATATATACTCTATATAATATATACAAATGTATATAAATGTGATTATTTGCTGAACGGAAATAGCGTTGTGATAAATAATAGCGGGAAGTACGTTGATTTTTAAGGGTGGACCGCCCGCCGATTCTCTGGCAAATAAACAAAGAGAAAAAATTGTGTCGCATGACCGGAATCGCGAACCGAGAGCGTTGCTATATTCCTCTCATGCTGATATGCAATGCAAAGGGCCGTTACACGCCAATGATCGTCCATCGCGTTTCACACCCCAACTCGGCTGTCGGCTGTCGGCTATCGGCTATCGGTTATCGGCCATCAGCCATCCGGTTTGGTAAGCATTGCAATTTATCGGAAGCTGTTGTGGCTCATTGTAAAAAGCTTCGTACGATTATTTTCATTTCTTCTTTCGTGGGTGAGGTTAGTTTTGTATAACGTAGCGAAGTTACTATTATGGATACAAAATATTAATACAGCTTTGGAGAAAGATCAACGCACGTAGGATATTCGCGCCTTCTGCAAAACGTATTGCCGAGAAATTGCAGCCTCAACATTCTCTCGTGATTTTCGCGTTATAAATGTAATAATATTTGTTTTTTTTTCTTTGTTGTTGCTGTGCCGATGAGTCGATTGATCTGACAATTCGATTGTAGATTTTCTTATCGCTCGAATGAACATGATACAATTGAATGATTAAAATGGGGTTCTTTTTTTTTTCATAAAATTTTCTCGAGCTCTAATATGTGAGCAGACTCGGTGTATTACGTTGTGACGCGCTAATCGCTAATGGATGGATCGACGGTGGGCGAATAAATAGCCGGTACGAATTTAACATTGTCCGGCTTTGTTTCGATGATCGCGGTTCAATTGATTGATTTTATTGACCTGTTTCCAATGTGTCCGATGTTGCGATAAAATTGTTTGAAAATGGCATGAATGGATTCAGGATGGTAAAGGCTCGAATGATCGAACACGGGGTAATATATCCAGCAATTTAAAAAAAAAAATGAAATTGTTTTTACGCAAGCGTGGATATATTCATCATAGTGGATGATAATAAAATTGGACAAGACCGTGATGGGATATAGTATATATAAATAGAATATGTCCACGTACGTATTATGCAAGCAACGTTGAAAATCGCGTCAATATTTAATATAATCCGTTTAAGACGTTGTCGCGGTCTCGCGTGTCCACGGTCAATGGTCAATGGACAATGCGGACACTCGGCGGTCATGACTTATCGAATAACGTCTCTATCAAGCTCTTTTGACGCTATAGCGAATAAAAAATATACGTACGTGGAATCGGAAGAAGAATATAACGAAAGCATTGAATGCCACATCGGAAGGTATCACATTTTAGTTGATTTATTTTTTCTTCTTTGTTTTTTCATCTCTGTTTCGATCGATCATAACGCACCGACGATGATAAAAGTTTGAAAAATCATGACTAACTTATATTTATTTATTCATCAGCTCTGGTAATCAAAGGCACAAGTAAATGTTGATGCGATAAAATGATTGGATCGAATCAAGTTTAAGTGAATCGTCGATTCTCGATTGTTGATTCTCGAGATTGCCAATCGCCAACTACTCGATTCGTTAAATTTTGCCTAAAATTGCATAAAATTGCATAAAATTGCACGTGTAAAACCCGCCTCCTCCTCCTCGTCGCGATAACCATCGTATGCTGGTTTTACGAGTCTCGTCTCGTCATCAATTTATCATCTCGGTTTATCGTCACACAAACGTATCGATCGGTGAAACGCGACTCGAGCCGCCAAGAGATTGAATCAACAACGATGATGTTTGTTTCCGCT
Organism: Diplazon laetatorius; assembly: GCA_963662125.1. Lineage (NCBI taxonomy): Eukaryota > Metazoa > Arthropoda > Insecta > Hymenoptera > Ichneumonidae > Diplazon > Diplazon laetatorius. The sequence goes on from OY759159.1 coordinate 16,527,500, forward strand.
TTCATCGACGGGGGATTTACAATATAGTTATGCAGCACCAAAACGTAATTGAAAAGGAAAAGCTGAAAGATGATTGATGCAAGTACGAAGAAGAAGAAGGTTTGCCGTGTCGAAGGTTAAAAGATAATGGATTAGTCGCCGTTTTTTCGAGGTCGTACTTTTTCCATTGATGCGTATACACACGTATAGGCGTGTAGACGTATGAAATGGACGTAAAATGTACCAGTTTGATCACAAAATCGCTTTTATCCGCAATGCGGTAAATGGCGGGAATAACGGAGAGTCAGAGCGCACCGATGATAATCGTAATTAGGACGAGGCTGAGAATAAATATGCGGGTTGTTATTTTATCGTAAATTTTGCAGAAGCTCGACGATCCCGCTGCTATTATCATATCCGGACTGCTCCAATCGACGGCAACCGTTTCGTTCAAGCATTCAAATTCGCAGCAACGCTCGCCCACTCGAAATCTTTTGCATTTCTACGTACATAACAATATGGACCGCGGTGTAGAATATATATTGTAGATTATAATAATATATATATATATATTAATAATATAGTCTATCGACACTCACATAGGGCGGTGAGCAATAGATGGCCTGGCACCACATTGGCTCCGAGTGGTAACAGACGCACAGACTGCAAACCGATGGTCCTGGCACGTACAAGAGTCCGTGAGTCACCGTGCCACCCTGAAAGTCGGTACAGTTTTCTTCCAGCGCATCTGAAATTCCAACGATTACCGTGCATTTATATATATATACATACACATGTATATTAACCCAACACAACTGTATGTATATTTGACGCGTCGATGAATAACTTACCGGTTATTGATAATTTAAATATAATTATGAGAAGATGCAGAAGAGCAGCAGCACCGACGCGAGTACGACGATTCACGAGGCCGGAAGTGTTCATCGTGAATAACGCGATAAAGCTGACCGCTGACTGCAGGTATTATTCCACGATCCTCCGTGTGCGCACCGGTGGCAGCAACATCTTTCCCGATACCCACGATCAATCACGACGCGTTCGTCATCGTCAAATTTATTGGATTTGGCCCAAAGGCTGATATGCTGCTGCTGCTGCTGCTACACAATCGGGTTCGCAATGTTTTGTGACATATATTAGAACGTTTCGTGATTCGAACGACTATTCGAGGATATATACATACCGGGTAGCATAGCGTGGTGGATACGGTTAAGGAAAGGAATGACCCTCGTGCAAATGGCCGTTTTTTTTTTCAATTTTTTCAGAAAAAAAGAAATGAAGTATTATTACTACGAGCAAAAAAAAATGTGGCAAAACATGTCCTCCCCGCGCAACGCCACGGAAATGAAGTGGGTCAACCCTTGTGGGCTATCGGACGTGCGATTGCCCGTGGTGTCCCGCCAAAAGCTACATCGTCGGAAAAATGTGCGCGAATAAGAGAGGAATGGTCGATTAATCTGAGATGTCAAGGTCAGCCAATTTTATCCAATTGATTTTTATCTAAAACTTTCACCCGAGCGATTGATGTAAAATACATCGCGGGGGGTGAATTGGCGGCGTACGTCGACCACTGGTTCCTCTCGCGAATCTTTGACACAAACAAAAGGACTCTCGAGTATATCGTTGCACGATCGCGATGATTCTGGATCTATATTTCGATCGAGCATTGTGGAATTGACAAAAATTTTAATTATACATCATAAAACATTGATTTTATTGATGGATTAGATTTTTTAATAATTGGAATTATTAATCGACTGGTGATTGGCGTTATTTCGTAAAAACAATTATTTGAATTGCCGCATAACGTTTGAGCAACGATACCGGAAGAAAAGAAAAGAAAAGAAATGAAAAGAAAAAAAACCGTGGTGACCCAGTGACTCACGGTGGTGGTAGGTGCACGATACGTGATTCCGTGTTGTACGCTGCATTGCCAATCCGCATGACGCGATAACGAACTAACTGCCTGCCTGCCTGCCTCCCTGGCTGGCTGTTCCCACCCCCCTTTTTCCTCCCGCTCGATATTCAACCGTTACAATTATTACGAACCAATTACGGTAAAATTTAACGCAGCGCAAGGAGAAGGAATTTCGGTATGCCACGGTGTCGGGTGAATAATAATGGTTAAAGTAATTGTCGAAAAAGGCGCGTACCTGATTTGTCTAGCATCCCGAACGAGAGTCGTTTGATTTTTATGGCACTATACATATTTGTATTCGAAACCGTGAAACTTTTGACTCGTCGTAACGATTAATCAAAAGAAAAGGTGAGTTTGTTGTCAGAATTTCAATGTCCTATAGGCAACAAAAAGAACGAGAGAAGAAAAAGAAAAATTGAAATAAAAAAAAGTAACGATTTAGGATAAAGCAATGTAGAATGCTGGCACGCTGAATGGAATGTAATTTAATTGGTAATTATTGAAACTCGTACGTTATTCGGTGATCGCGATCGTCTCTGTTGGAGTTTACGAGATATATCACTTTGGAGCAAATAACGTTGGTCGCTGATTGCGAGAAATTGGACTTGGTTTCATGTTGTCCGACCCGAGCGATGATGAACCACCGACTGAAGCACCGAATATTCCGCTGTCGCAGTGAGTGCGAGATGGTGCGAGGTGGTGCGAGGTGGTGCGAGGCGGTGCGAGGTGGTGAGAGGTGGCCGCAGCCGCGCCACCAGCCAGCCAGCCACCAGCCAGCCACCGCGTTCTCTCGTGGATCGATCGAACACACATTCTTCGCAACATCCCCATCTTCCCATGCTCCGTCGTCAACGTTTGTATCAACCGCCCGCATCCCCCTTATCCGCTTATCCCCCCCCTCCAAACCAATTATGGAACCAAGAAAAAACAAACAAATAGTCGGACAAGTTATCGATGTTGCAGAGTAAGACTGTTCATCGTATCGCGTCAAACATTTGCACGAGACTTTGATACGATAATGAAAATAGTATAATGAGATCGATGCTGGACAGATCGAAGATGCTTTGAAAGAGTGAGGAAGGGTCTGGCGATCGAGTAGTCCGTATGGTGTTTGATTCCGCAAAGACCGAATGAATTTATGTAGTAGGGTTGCCGATAGGTACATAGACCGTAATCGAGTAATTGATATGTTGGTACCATTGAATTTCATGAGCACGTAAACGGCTCGAGTTATTGTTTATAGCAACGACATGGCAACCGAGTTGACCGTCGAATGTCGCTCACTGATGCATAAAGTCACATAAAGCAACATAAAGTGCATTTATCTGTACGATGGACGGTCTGTTGATGCAGTCGATGGGTAACCGAAAGAATTATGCCATTCGCGAAAAGGTAAACCTGGAAACGATAATTAAAAATAAATAGGAGTAGGATTTTCGTTCGTCTATTGCTAAACCAATCGAGTTATCGTTGCATATTTATTTCGAAAGCTCGCGAGACACGCGCAAGACCAACGGAGAAACTTGATGCATCTCGTCGCTGATTTTTTACGGCAGGAGGGGTGAGTACTTGCGAGAAAATTAGTTTGAAAGAAAAACAATTGAAAGAAATAATATTAAACGGATTTTGTGAAATGTAGATTGTGGAAAAGCTGGGAAACTCTGACCGAAGAGGCTCGCTTGACCAATAGTCACGAAATATGTGACAACATCAGTCTCGATATAATATTGAGCGAGTACAACGATTACTATCACGCGAGATTTCACAAGTTGCCGCAAATTTGCAAGCCCGTTGGATTCAATTCGGTGGCCGATTCGACGAAATCGAAAGATATCGTTGAATCGTCGTCGAAATTTACCGACTTTAAGAAGAAAGTTAAACCAAAGGAATCGGTGGAAAACGAAGGAAATGTCAATCAAGTTGACTTGGTTGTCACACCGTTGTCGCTAAAAAATTCACCGTCTTTCGAATTACAGTCGGAACGAGTCGATGGCTCCTCCGCGTTTGCCAATGAAAAGTTTATCCGACCTCTTGGAAACTTGTATCCGGCTGGTTCGGAGTGGAGGGAAATTGCCGAAATAATCACGCGGGTTACTATTATTTATTATATTATTTATTTATCTAACGCGATCGTCGTGATGGCTTTTTAAAAGAAAAAAGGTAATTTCAACTGTTAAAAGGAAATTGTGATGACGAATTTAAATGTACACTGGGACGACATACACGGTTTGGAAGATTGTAAAGAGTTGCTCAAAGAATCGGTCGTCTATCCAACGAAATATCCCGAGCTGTTTACCAAGTTATTCACCCCATGGAAGGGAATTCTTCTTTATGGTCCACCGGGCACAGGTGGATGAAATACCATACCATTTTTTTTTATTCATATACAATTGTTTGACCACGTGGTGAGTGCATTTCAGGTAAGACTATGTTAGCCAAAGCAGTAGCGACCGAGTGCAATTTTACGTTCTTCAACATAACTGCAAGTTCATTGGTGAGCAAATGGCGAGGTGATTCGGAAAAATACATTCGCGTATGTATTGTCATCATTGTTGCTCGTATCGTAAACTGTAACACGCGTATAAATTAATATATATATATATGTAAATTAATGAATCAGGTGCTGTTCGAACTGGCAAACCATCACGCGCCTTCGATCATCTTTATCGACGAGATCGACTGGATCGCTGCGGGTGACGGAGCTGGCGTATCGGACAAATCGGAACCGGCAAGACGTTTCAGAGCCGAACTATTGTCGAGACTCGATGGTCTCGTATCCGAAGACAACTCGGCAGTTATTTTACTCGCGGCCACCAACGCTCCATGGTCATTTTTAATAATATTACATCACAATGGCTATGGCTTTGTTTTTTTTAATTTTATGTTTACTAAATTAATTGATTAAAGGAATTTGGATTCCGCATTGCTCAGACGGCTGGAAAATCATGTGCGGGTAAACGTACCGGACGATGAGGTTCGCAGGGGAATATTAAAAATTTATACGGATCAACGGCTACACGGCACGCGGGATTTCGATAACGTTGTGAATAAAACGAGAGGATATTCCAGTGCCGATCTCAAGCGTTTGTGCAAAGAAGCTTGGATGTTACAGATGCGACCGATTTGGAAGCAGCTCGAAGGAGGAACTTTGGCCAAACGCGAAGACGATTGGATCGCAAAAGCTATTTCAATCAACGACTGCAAATTCATATTGGACTCGACTTTCCATGTTCTCTGTACTGCAAATAATCTCAAAGGAAAATACGATGAATGGAAGAACGCATTGGCAATGACAGATACAACCTTTGACGCATAAAAGTAAGTAAACCCTGACGATTCCGTCGTTTGTTATCAAAATGAATATATTTATTTATCAATGAATATTAAGAATTAATATTATAAAATGTTATGTTTCACCGTGTTGATAATCATTTATTGCGTTTCTCTTGCATGTGCCGTGTTTGCTTGATACCGTGATAGTATCCTGCGAATCAATACATGACATATTTGTTAGGTGTATCGTCGTTGATGCAGATACAAATTAATGCGCGGACAATATTTACCGGTATGGAAACCACTCATGTACCATGACATCAGCATACTGGATAGAGCGTCTGAATCGTTATCCGGTAGCCTGAATTGAACAAAGTTGTTTTTAATGAATATACATTATTATGTACATGAACTCGATACGAAACACGTGGAATTGGAAAATTGAAGAACCGGTTTGAACGTACTTGGCTATCAACTGAGGTGGAATGGGAGGCGGAGGCGGTATTATTCCATAAGACGAATGGAACGACGGTCCGGAGCCGACGACGTTTTGCGGCGCCTTTGACTTTTCCGATTCGTAATCCATACGCTCGCTCGAACAACCGTTGGATCGTTGCCCTTCGAACGGCGAACCGACCGCCGATTCGTCGAAATTCGTTTTATCCTCGTCTATTGCAACGGCGCATTTCTGCTGTGCTATTTGACTCCGCAATCCATCCGATTCCATAAGACTCGATAATTCAACTTTTTCGGTATTACCGTAGCCTGGAAAATTGATTGATTTTCACATTGACCGCTCCAATTTGTCACAAATGTTTCTAACGCCGAAGAATGTTCGTCATAGCTCGTATCTCATCGATGCGATTACCTACGAACTTGACGATACAGCTGCCGGTGTTTTCGTAGACTTTCGTGACGATCGCTTCGTAGATTTGGCCATCGGTGGAATATACGGCGCGGCATGGCGAACCCACCGTCCATTTCTACAAATATCGTCGGTAAGTTGAAAGACAAAAGAGAAAAAAGACAGAGAAAAAAGTATACGGCTACTGACTCTGCCGGGCTTGAGTCGACGATGGGTCTTTTTATTTTGGTCCCGAGGTTTCGACGGTGCGTCTTGGTCATTTTCAACATCGATTCCCATGCGCCTGGTTACTTCGTCTTTAGCCAAATTTATAGCTTTGTCGTAAGCTTTTATCAGAGCCGAGTCATCCCAAGCGTCATCCGCGGATGTGTCAGTTGTATTCTGAAAATAATTTATACGATTAAATGTTTGATCGGTAATATAGTTTACTCGATGAATTTTCACGTTACACTATCGAGTCGGTTATAACCTCGATGGAAAAAATAATACCGTTGATTGCATACATTGAATGTTCCTCTAACGAACAAAATATTGTTGTCATCTTCCATCGTTATATGTTTTGTATCAATTCGAAATCCGTTTTCAATTACCAGCAACGATTATTCTTCTTTTCATATGATGATTTGGAAAAGTTGTAAAAGTCGTAAAAGTCAGGGAGCCTGGAGTACGGAAGACCCGCGTAGCCCAGATTTGGTTTCAAAATCGGTCATGAAAAGTTGCACCAGCCACCAGCCACCAGGTCCGTAGTTCGAGAAGCACCGACGAGCGCTGACATCGGTAGCCTCTCTCGTTAGTTACGGTTACCCATGGTTACGGTAACCATGGTCCGAAACGAGTAGCTACGCGGCGCGGTTAATGTTGCGCGCGCGCGCGCGAGTCACGTGGTTACTCCCCTCTCCTCCCTCTGGCCCCTCTACGACCGGCCCGGCAGCCCCGTGGCACTCGGCTCCGCGGCAGTCGTGTTACGCCAGTGAACAGTGCCGCGTCGCAGCTGCCTACGTCATCGGGTCAGTTCAGAAGCCGAGTGCCAGGGGGCTGCGTGCGACCACGCGTGACCTTACCTCTAATACGGCGAGTCAGAAGTCACATGGAAAGGGCAGTCCGGCAGTCGGGTGAGGCTAGTCGGTGGATCGGTGCAGTCAGGTGTAGTTGTGTGCAGTTGAGTGCAGTCGCTGCGGTAGTGACCAATAGTGACCAGTGACGATCGGTTCGGATCGGTTATGGTCTACGAATCTACGAGTAATAGAAGTGAAAAAAAAAAAAAAACAGGCGTTTGTCTATCAGAAATACGTGTGTGGATGGTGGACGATACCATCGCGATATAAGACCGCAATATAGATATTGTGTAACAATATAAGGTGGGTAAAATTGGAATCGCCGTTTGTTCGACTTGAAAACTCGTTGATAAATTATCGTGTTGAAAACGAAAAATAATTTAAATTTATTTTTATTTATTTGCACTATTGCTGTATAATGATTGGAACAAAAAAAATAGATAGTGAAATTTGTAATTTAATGTTTCAGTCGATACACACGGCGTTGTACGTGTAAGCCCGAGAGAAGAAACCGATATCGGTGAGATAGTTTGAAAAATGGCACTGCTGCGTAAATTAAACACCATCGGGAGAAGCGTTTTACACTCGCCGTCCCTCGGAGGCTCTCTACTCTTTGACTCTCGTAGAAGATTGGTGCGACAAGCTTCGACGACTCAACCTCTTTGCGATAAACAAGAGTGAGTAACCCGCCCGCTCGTCGGTCTTGTAAAATTTCACCAAAAATTAATTAACGGTTAACTTTGTTTTACAACAGGGTGAAAGTGACTTTTATCAGGGCTAGCGGAGAGAGAATCGAGGCCAAAGGCAAAATCGGGGACAGTTTACTCGATATTGTGGTAAACAATGAAATTGACTTGGACGGTTACGGTAAACATTCTTCTTCATCTTCTTCTTCTAGCAAAAATAAATATACGGAAGTATCGTATGTACCGAAAGATAAGCGAATAGCCGATTGCAAAGTTGTCTCGTTTATCGGTCGATCGGGAAGAGAAAAAAACATTTTTAAAAAAAATTAAGTTTTAATTATTTTTAGTTGCACGAGTTGGCGATTAACGGCGATAAGATAATAATGTTTGTTGGCACAGGCGCTTGCGAGGGTACTTTAACTTGCAGTACATGCCATTTGATATTTTCAAAGAAGGTCTATGATTCTCTGCCGGACAAACCTACGGACGAAGAATTGGACATGCTGGATCTGGCCTATGATTTATCGGACACGTCAGTATAATCCATATTCGTAAATGTAAAACACGTCGTGTTTATCGACGGTACCGATCTCGTCGGTAGCCAAATCTCAAATGTTCACATGGATAAGTTGCATGAATAATTGAATAATATTAGTCTCTCTCTCTCTGTATTATCGCAGATCGAGATTAGGATGTCAGATAATAATGACCAAGGAGCTGGATTGGAGATACATGTTCCAGCGACGATAAATGACGCAAGAGCATAGCGCAATACGATTGCACATTGGTGGGTATATGCCGGATATATGCCGTATCATTGGTGCAACGTTGCCGCCCTCCGCGTACGGTGACGCGTGTAAATGTCGGATATTTGTTAGCGCGCAACCGCGCAACCGCGCAATCCAGGATGTAACATCGTGTAAATAATAGGCCCGATTAATTGGGAGAAAGCCGAATGCGCGTTGTAGCGTATAAATATTGTTGATCCTATCGAGAAACGCGATAAATTTTTATATCGGTGAATAACTTTTTTTTTTCTTTCCTTCTTTCGTTTTACACATCTATTGGAAATTTATAAAGACAAAACGGTGTAGCCATTTTCGTTGCTTTTGTAAATGGCGTGGTTTCTATAATTTATCTTTAATTGTAAATTTCACGTATAACAAATTTGTTGACTATTCCATTGTTGTTATCGAAAACTACGGGAATGCGGGAGAGGTAAACGAAGTGTGATTAATATGTTGAATGCTGCTGCACCGTCTACGTAGTCCGTTGTAAAAGTTTCTAATAATTTATTTGTCGCGTAACAATTTTACATGCCGATGACACGTTAAACGACAATTTCGCGCGTGTGTACAAGAATAGTTGGTTTTTCCGTATCAAAGTACACGAATCTAAAATACTTTTGTACTATATATGCGTTATGCGTGGACCTAACGATTGACTTTCCTATCGTGTAAACTGCTACACTAGAAAATTAAATTATCGATAGACTAATTACACGGAACGAAGAAAAATACGTAGGTACGTATTATATTATCGCCATAGCTATCGTTAGACTTGTATTATTTTTTTTGTTTCCCTAAATTCAATTTAATTTACATATTTTTACATTTTTACCCTGTCCAGTTTCGCACAACGCCTCGACCGTATACTCTAGTTTACACTTTATTTTTCATTCTTGTCATTTATGTACAAATAATAATAATAATAGTAATAATAATAAACAAAGTTGATGATTGAAGCGAAACGAGAATTGCGGGCCAATACCTTGAACACATCGACGTTCGCTATTCTGGTTTCAGTGACGCGATACATTGGTCGATCGAAATTGAGTCGCAATGAACGCGGCAGCCAAGTGCGTCGTTTTACGAAAAAGCATGAATCGCGATGATGGTACGATGAACTTTGTACATCGTTGTTATATCTCATCGTTTTATTTTGTTCCGTCTCTGTTATAATTTTTAAGACACTTTTATAGGCACTTTAACGTGTCAATGGCTCGACCGATGTCCCATTGAACCGGATTCGATCGATGCCTCGAACGTGACGATTGATAATACGCTAGGAGCAGCTCGTAGCGCGCCCACGATCTCCGATCTTCATTGAAACGCACATTTCGGACGTTGTCGATAACTCGGGAGAAAAAGATGGAGAAAAGGGAAAAGAATAGAAATGGTTGACGATCGTCGGAGCGCTTTCAATGGACTAGATGGTTTGGCCGTTCAGGCAAGAAACTTGGATGCAAAAAAAGAAAAAAAAATTGGCAAGAAATGTTGGCGATAACTAATTTGAATGATGATCGTGCCATTTTTGAGTATCGAACACGGTGGGCAATAATGATTTCCACATTCGAATGTGTCTTGCCGCGTTTGTTAGCCTCAATGTTTTTTTGGGGTAGGGGAGGGGGGGGGGAGGTTGGAGATTGGATGTCGATGATGAATCGGGGTGGGAATATTTATACGAGGGTGGAAAGCTCGTGTGGGCTACTGGTCGTTGCGGCGCTGCTCAAATCCAAAGTAGCTTGAGGCAATCCGGGACTGACGCTGCGACTCGCTTCGCGTTGCGAATGATGTAGTTGTGATCTGTTGTGTTTGTTGCTCGGGCTAGGCGGAGATAGATTGCCGGGTGTCGTCATCGGAGTGGCGAGATTGCGATGATTGCCGTCGGGTGAGAGGGCACCCGTGTGATTGTGAGTCGCCGCGACACCGCTCGAGCAAGAGAGCAGCAATGGCGGTGACATTCGTACGCGTCGATGATGGTGGTACTGTTGCTGCTGCTGCTGTTGCTGCTGTTGCTGGTGAAACTGGAGCTGGAGCTGCTGCTGCTGCTGCTGTTGCTGCTGGTGATGGTGATGATGCTGTTGATACGCCGTCGATGCTCCTCGACCGTGGTGCTGCTGCTGCGACTGCTGGTGCTGGTGCTGCAACGTCGTCGTCGAATAAACTCCGGTCGGACCAGCGACTTTCGAACTCGTGGCGCAACCGCCTCTGTGGATCGGGCCTGCGCATCTTCCTCCCGTCTGTTGCTGCTGTTGCATTTGCTGTTGCTGGCGCTGCAATTGTACAGCAGCTTCGCACTGCGCTCGGGCCAACGCCTTTACCGCGTTCGTCTTCTCCTGCGACAAAAATGAAGAGTAGACGAGAGTAAAGTATAATCTCGAAAGGAAAAAAAACGAAAATGAGTTGCGAAGACGAAGACGCGTCAACGAGGAGACGGAGAAGCGGGGGAAGGATCGAGGAGCAATGGAGCGAGGCCGCTGGGGCTGCTGTTGACAACACGTGTACTCGTTGAAATGAAAACCAGTTGCGGGTCAACGCGCCGAATTGTAAACGGTAGCGGGATTCGGTAATGATATCAACGGCATCAACAGCTATTCGTTATGCTAATCGCGTTTGGCTGACCCACGTTTTTCGGGTTCGGTGACTGACGATTGCCCGTCGTGGTTGCACGAACGAACGGTAAGTCGAAGCAAATATATATTACCGATTACGTTTATACGGAAAGAGCGGACTTACTCTCTGCCATACGAAGACATTGTGAACCATGGCGCAGCCGCAGAAGACGATACCGAGACCGATGAATACCGACATGACGATCGCCGGCGTTGAGTGAAACTGGATGAACGTGTACAGTATCATACCTGTGAATGAGATTTAATAACGAGATGTAAATACGGAAAACAATGTGTAAATAATCGTAACGTTTATTTTGTCGCTCGATTGCCAGCCGATCATGATTAATCCCCGCTGGACGAGAGGCGTTGGATCCGCGGGATCAGGGTTACCCAGCACGGATTAGCACGGATATCTACGATTATTTTCGGATTCGCGTAAATTATCTTTCGTCCTCGAGCGAGACTGCACGTTCGGCCGCGACACAAACCCCAGGTAGTACATATAACTTTCGTGGCTTTGAAATTTAATTTTCATCGATAAAATGAGAACGTGATCGTACTTGTGCTACACATCTGTTTATCAATTATGATTACTCCCGCGGCGTATTACTTTTGCGTTATTTTCAGTTTAACGAAATTCACCTATGGGGCATATTTATGTATGTCATAATTAACAATAATTAATAATCGATATGGTCTCGTGAGCGCATATCGAAAAGTGTCGTAAAGGTAAAGGCGAGCGCGAACACGCGTGGTCGTCGGCCGCTACTCGGAATGGCGAAAAGTGGCCAAACCACTTACTCCTATGGCCGCATTCTCCCGTAACTTCCCTCTCCGCTGCTGCATGCTGCTGATGCTGCTGCCATTCCCCGCTCTCTCCCCACTTTGTTTTCGATGGTTCCGTCGAATGCATCGGTCGTACGGCTCGCGATAATTACGGGGAGATGAAGGAAGGAAGGAAGGGGATTACTCGAGCGATGTCGAGGATCGATGTAACCTCGCGCGATCCCCCCCCCCCCCCCCCACCCTCTCGTGTCGTACGATATCGGAACTATAGCGGGGAATCTTCGCACGGATATTACTCACCGGTTAAAAAGACTGGAATGCTGACGAAGAAACCTCCGACCGCGCACACCCGACTGATGGATGACTTTTGCAGATACTTGTTGGTCCTGAAACGAAAGGAATAACAATTTTCGTGTAAATGGTATATATTTACAACAGCGCATAATCATCGATCGTTTTGATATTGACAATGTTGCATTTAGTCGTGCGAGTGTGAATAATGCGTATGAACGATCGGTCGATTACTCTCGTGTTGCAATAACAATTTGTATTATCCCGTGAAAATAAGCAACGGAGCAACATGGGAAATGGGTGTTGTGAAACGAGGAAGCGAGGTCGTCGTCCTCGGAGGGGGTAGCAACGGCTTCGTGGGAATTTCTAGGCGGTATCCGCGAGCGCGCGCACTCGTGTTATGGATGATGCTGAGACGTGCAACGAAGGTCAAGTTATACGAGTTTTTTAGCCGTAGAGACTCGAGACGACGACGACGACGACGACGACGGTGATCGCGTTGGTAACAACTAGACCGAGACCAAGACCGCGATGACACGAAAGACGCGCGTTCGAGTCGGCCGGGCGAGCGAGAGTGCGCCTAGTGTGGGAGTAGATGCTTGTCGTCACCTCGAACAAACCGGATTTTTTTGTCTCTCTTTCTTTTCTTTCTTTATTTCTTTATACTCGCATTTGCATGTCCATTGCCATTGGTCGACAGCCCTGACAAGCCGAACAAACCGATCTCCGCGGGACGTTTTCGTTGATCAATGGAAAGACGAACCGACACGTATGGGAAATGCAAATGGACTCGTTCACAAAGCATATTTCATGGGAATGGTAATTAACAATGCCAGTCTGAAGTCTCAATGGCATTATTAATTATGTCAAAATGCATTTCCATTATTCAACAAAAAAAAATGTATTTATTTTTCAACGAATATTTTTTCAAACCACGTTGTAAATCTCGTTTTATCATAATAATGTTTATCGCTATTGTGTCGCTATCATCGTCATTGTTAATAATATATATATTTTAATTAAAAAGAAGAAAATTGTAATAGTTACCGATGAGCGTGGTACGACGACTTGACGAGTTTGACGGCAAAGAGAAACTGAATGGCGCACACGAGGAGGCAGCATAGATTGAGGGAAAGCGCAAGAGCGCACAGGGCCAGGGTGACTTCGTAAACTATGGTGTACTCCTCCGGACTTATGAGACTGCTCGGCGTAACGGTGAGCGGTGATATTTTGAGTAGAAATATATGCGACAGCATGGCCAGCAGTAGCGACACGAGGCACAATAATCCAAGAAAGGTGAGCATCTCTTTGACACCTGGCTCTTGTTGGTCGTTGGGATTGCCGAGGCCCGGTAATCCTCCGGTTTTATTGTTGTTGTTGTTGGAAATGGACGAGGACCACGAAGTGTTGAAGCGCAAGACGCTACTTCCGGACGGCTGAACGAGCTGAAAGACAGGTGCGACCGTGGCCGTGGCCGTTGCCATTGCCGCGTGTACGGGAACAGGTGCCGGGGAGGGTGTCGTTTGGCTGGGTAGTCTCGACAGCCGGGAAACGTCCAAACCGCCGTTTGCCTGGTGGTTCCTCTCGCGCTCGTGACCCACCTGTGTCGGTATATGGCTAATGGTCGTGTGATGTAAACCATTGTTGTTGTTGTTGTTGTTGTTGTTGTTGTTGGTGCTGCCCACAACGGGACTCGAACTGTCGATCGAATGCTTGGAGGTCGATCGAGTCGACAGATTGAGATTGTGCGAATGATTCAATCGCTGGGATAAATTATTCACGCTCAATTGCGAATGATTGAGGGGATGACGATGGGTCGAGGAGGGCGTAGGTTGATGGGACTGACCGTTGTTTCCACCAGCGGCGGTAGTTCCCCCGATTCTTTGGGACGGATGTGCGACCGATTCGTAAACGTCGTTGGAGGTTCGAACGTTTCCGGCAATGCGATTGGACGGCGAGGCGGTCGAGGTCGCGGTGAAATGTTGATGATGGTGATGATGATGATGATGATTGTTCAACGAAGACGGATTGGTCTGGGTGGAAGCAACGGGCGGGGGGGCCTGTTGATGGGCCTGTTGCTGATTGTGCGGCGGGTGCTGCTGCTGCTGCTGCTGCTGATGATCATTGTGATGCCTGGAGACCGCGGACGACGGCTGCCCCGTCGGTATGTGCTTCAGCATTACTCGATAACGGGCTTACCCTCGTCGCGGCTACGATCTCGAAGAGTTGCGCATCGCGAACGGCTCGCTCGTCGATCAACGATTTATATCATCGAAATGTCCATTTATCCGCCCCATCCGTTTGTCATTATTTTCAATGACTCGTTATTATCGTTATTGTCGTTTGTTTGTTTTGTTTTTCAGCGCGTTTCCTCCTTCGACCGAGGTCACGCACGGACACCGCGGTGTCGAATGAAAACAGGAGTCGTCGTAGATTATTCTTTTTTCCCGTTGTTCGCGCGCTTGAACGAGATTCCCCTTTGCGCGGAAGTCGGCAGCCGCAGCAGCAGCAGCGGCAGCAGCACCGAGTGCTGCAGGGATGAACGGCAACCGTTTGCGAGTTTGCGAGTTTGCGTCGTAGCCCGACTTACGGCGGTTGCAGCGTGGGTCTGGTCTCGCCTCGTCTTCCCGCGCGCCCATCAGCCAGCATAGCTTTCGTTATCGTGAGACTCCGTCTGAAAAATACATAACCGGAAGAAGGCTGTAAGTCGAAATTATTCATCCATCGTTCCGCACCCGGTTATTAATATTAACTGTGGGACGGGAGTGTGTGCGTCTCGTCACGGTTCGACGACTACCGCAACGATATACACATTATGTATCATAATGGCTCGAACGGTTGACCGGAAAAAAATATTGATACGTGTGGAAACGTTCGATTGTAAATATAGCTGGTTGGTTGACGCGGAAAGAATGGTGATCGCGCGCGTGCCCGAACCCAGAGATTTTGCCGGACTCGTGGAAACTGGTTTCGCTCGCTACATCGCTGCCATCCGGAAAAGTATGCAGCAGCTACCACCTACTACCGGACGTTCCGGACGTTCCGGACGTGCGAAAACGCGATCGTTGCGATAACGCGGGGGTTGATGATAATTTTCAACGACTCATCGGTAGCACGGGTCAGTGGTGGTCTTCGATCGCGGAAAACATACGATAAGACCGTGTTTCGATTTGTTAACGCGTTTACGAAAACTAATTGTTGGATTTGGAAAAACATAGATCGGCCAGCGGTTGATTTGGCACATCAACCGGTCTCGCGATATAGCCGCGTGTCTCTGGTGTTTCTTGACGTTCGACACGGCGGATAGCTGCTCGAGCCGTGGTTCGCAACGTTCCGGCAACCGGACGGACACGGTTATAAACTGCCTTTGGCAAGGATATCGTTGGGAGAATCTGTCGAGGTACTCGAGGGGCGAGGGGTGAGGAGTGAGGGGGGTATCGGCGCAGCGAACGGATGTGGACCAGATCCCGAGAGCCGTTTGCCTTCTCCGGTCGGACTCGTTCGCTCGGGACCGAGGCCAGGCTGCTCGCCCGGCAGCAGCAGCAGCAGCCCCGGTTTCAGGATCAAATTCCTTATTAACGAACGAACGAGTTAAAAGACACGTGTCACTATATCGGTGAACGATGCGACACGGACTCGCGACTGCGCCCGGTTGAACGTTCGAAAAATAATCATTGACCGTCGATTCGTTCGTGCATAATTTTATCGTGTACTTTTTAACCGGTGGATAATATTAAATTGTCGAACATTCAAGATTTACCGGCGAAATGCGAAAAGGGGGGAGAAGGGGGAAGGCGAGAAAAAAAAACAGGGGTCGGTTCGCCCGGGTCTCGAGCAACTTGGGTTGTTTCTTTTTTTCTTCTTTTTCTCCCCTCGCGCTGATGGAGCCCCACCGAAAAACCGTTGACACACGAGATCGCAACGTACTTATCGATCGTCACCGGTAATGCGCCGAAACCCCCACGAGGAAGGACGGTTTTCTCGGGCTTCCCACACGCGTATTATATTCGTCACCGAATATCACGAAAGTCATTTTTTAAACCAACGAAAAGGCGCGGTATTCGAAGAATGTCGGGGTCGTCGAGAAAATTCCAAATGTCTCAACCGCAATCGTGTCGATTGATTCCGAGAAGAGCGCGGGTTGATTCACCATGATGAAACACGGTCTGTGAAAATGATAAATTACATAACACGTGAAACATGTAGAAACGCGACTCTGCGTGTTTCGGCAGCAGTAGCAGCAGATTCGACCGCGTCTATCGTATATTATTGGCTAATTATATCCGTAAAGTTTGTTCCGGTTATCGCGTGTCCGACTCGTACGACGTACCGTATATCATCTACAATCGCAGTCGTTTGAAAGACGCACCGCGGTCCGCCAATTCACGGATTTTACGGAGATCGGGTGGTGGAATAGTCGATCGGGTTTTTTAATCACGGCAAACTCGAGATGATCGTTCCGCGAGAATAATAGACACCGCGCTCGCGCGGGGAGCTTCGGGAAATAATAGTCAAACAAATGTTGCCATTGAAATTAATAACGACGATCATGATCGAAATGGGTACGATAAACTATTATTAATTAAAAAAATAAAAAACCACGAAGAATCGCGAAGGGTAAAAGGCCCCGTGGCCGATATCCGTCCCTGGGTTTCGATCCTCGGTAACTCACCTCGTGCCACATTCCACTGGTTATCCGGACGTAGCGCGAGAAACGGAAGACGATGCCGACACGGTGGTCCATGCGTTTATATATTCCTAGTTTGTTTGTTTTTGTTTTTCAATAATATCCGCAAAAGACGGAATCAAATGACACTTTGCACTGACGCGCGCACATTTGTTGCTTCGTAGTATTATGCAACGATCGACCACCAACGATGACAACGAACGAATGAAAATTACACGAATTTTGGTAGCACGCGCACGTGTACACGGTTTGTCCGGTGTCGCGGCAATGTATTTCGGAGTAAATAGCTATGGGCGCGCTAGTCTCGCCGGGTGCGACGAGCAACGACGATGAGTATATAGTCCGCTGTTGCTGCTGCTGCTGCCGCTGCCGAACGTTGTTGGTTCTCGCGCGAGCGCGCGCGCGACCTCGGTTTCTCGCGAGCAGCAGCTGGTCGTAGTCGCGGATCCCGCGCGCGGTCTCACGGTGTGGCCCCTGACGTCGACGATGCGAACGAATAATCTCGTTGCCCTCCGGCGAATGATACCCCGAGAAGCATTTACCGCAGCCCCATGAGACCGCAGCGACGACCATCCACCGATTGTTGCATTCTTACACTGGTACGCCGATCCCGATAAAAACAAATTACCGCTATTCACGATAATTCCGGGACGCGGCGACACACACACACACACACGGTGAGGAGTGGGACGTTGCTCGTGGCAGCGACGGCGGCTCGATCTCGTATACCGCCGCGATTCAACCAAATTAATATTTACACACACACACACACTTGTATTAAATTAAACTAAAAAACAATGGCAATGGGAAAATGTTGACGTTTATAAATTGTAAAATGAATGGTAAATCATGATCGCGTTTGTTTTTCATAGCTCGCGACGCTGATGGAGATAATCGCGGACGGAAAAGACGTATACCGGACTCTATACGGAGCGAGAGACTACAGCGCGGCGGCAGCGCCGAACGAAGGCCGAGATTGAGAAACGCTCGGAATTCCTGACGACTGCGTTATACTTGGCCCGGTAGAGGACCGCGAGCGGCTATTCCGTCGTGGAACATGTTCCAACGGTCACGGGAACCGATCGCGCGGTGGCTTCTCCCAGCTTCTATACCCCCTCCCCTTTACCCTATACTCTTCGGCGCGAGCAACAGTCCAATACCGCGTGAAGGTGGCGCGGGATAAGCCTCTCCGCTTCTCGGCACTTCTCGGTGCCCGGTGGCTTGTCTCTCTCTCTCTCTCTCTCGCTCTCTCTCGCTCTCTCTCTCGCTCTCCTCGGTCCCTCGGCCCGTTGTACAGTATACAACGACTGACTATACATGCTCGACCGTACCACATTGTACCCAATGAAGCCTACTCGCATTTCCAACCTGTTCCCGTTTGAGGCTCGAGGTTCGAGGGTCGTCGTGTCTGTTGCTCACGCGTCTATGACAATAGCCCCCCCCCCCCCCCCCCCTAAAATTTTATGACTTTTTCGCTAATGACTTTGCATTTATCGCCCTAGATTGGGATACGATCAAACGACACGTACGGAATGACACTGGGTTATCATTGTACTTGATTTTGTCAACGCCACGAAAATGATCTGGTGTCTGGTTTCCGCATCGTGTCGAGCGTGGTTAAAAATCTTGGTCTCGCCGAGGTTCGATTTACGTCGGTCTTATTCGCTCGATGGGACGCGATCGTAAAAGGTGGTTCGGGGTTGTTTACAAGGACTGTGCCAGGTATTCGCAGCCGTCGGTTATTCAACGATATAACGAACGCGACTGTGGATACCGCCCTGCGCGTTTAAAATTGCCATTGAAAAGCTATATAGCGGCAATTTGCGCGCGCGGCGCGTACATAGCGCCAATCCCGATGAATCGTTGCGGCGGCAGACACGCGCAACAACGGCGTATGACGGGTTGCAGCGTTTCAGGCTCCACACGGAAACACCCAAATAGGATTTCTAGCCGTTGACGCGACTCTCTGCAAGGGTGAGAAATAAAAAAATAAGGTGCGACGAGCGTAGTATCCCTCCCTCGCTTGTCGGTCTTCGGGTTTGTCTTTGCTATACACTTTTATCTTCTCCACGGTTATGGCTCGAGGTATTTCCAAACAATCGATTGTTTCCCAATTGTACGGAAATATTTATTCCACGAGATACTTGTTGCTGCTCGAGTACCGCTATACTTTATCCATATGTATTTACAGAGTTATTTGTCTTCTTCATCATCTTCTTCTTCTTTTTCCAGAGCGCCAACCCAATGTGCTTGATTATCAACGAAAAGTTACGAAAATTTTGATGCTCTTGATACGAATTTAATGAAATTTTATTACAATTCCATTAACTTGTTTGTTCATATATAGATTTTACACAACGTCTGATCTCGCGTTTATCGTCGATAATGATGGAGTTGAAGATGACAGACTTGATATAACGATAATCGATAAAACACAATTGCTTCTTACGGTGGTCGACGGTTTTAATACTAGCCGACAACGAGTTTTCCAATTTTTCTTTTGTTTCGTTTTTTTTTTTCCATGGCGCGCAGCTACACTGTGTCACCGTTCTATCAATTTAATATTTTAACCATTTACACATTAAAAATAATAAGTTAAAATAACGTAAGAACAACCATCGTATTTTTAAACAAGCCTCTGCGCTTACCGATAAATCGATATAAAGTCGTGGGGCAAAAACAAATTTTTTTTTTTTTCGTCAATTTTTCAAGTAAAGGAACGCTCTCGATATCGTGTAGCCAAAACGAACAAAGTTGTTGAACCAATTCGAAGATGGGCTCGAACGAACAAGCTTTAACCTCATTACGATGGAATCCAATGGCAATGGTAATGTTGGAACAATGACGTGTTGGTTATTATTTTCAAAGATGAAACATTGGAATGATTTTACAGTCGCACGTTGAAATTATTCGTCTTATCGACAATCAAGGAACAATGCGGTTAAATAATTAATGAAGCATTTACTATGCGACGAACATTGAGAAAATAATTTGGAAATTACCATTTGACATATTATAAGAAAACATTACGTGTTTGACAATAATTGGCAACATATTTATTACCGTAGCGCTATATAGTTCTGCGATGCGGGGGCCACAGTCGTCCCTTTGATTTCGTCCCGAATGATTAATTGTGCGACGACGGAAAATTTTGGAATCGCATCATTTTTTTTTTTTAATCATCGAGGAATTGTGGTGAGTCGATAGTCGTCAAAGATAAACATAAAACCCGTCGTGTTAATTCCCACTGAACAGAGTGAGTAGTTTGAAATTGCAAATTCGTGTACCACAAAGAGGCCAATCGTTTGATCCGAAACGAGCGTCAATAATATTTTTCCGAAATTATTTTTTTTCCACAAGACCCGATATATCGGATACGATGATGAATTATTCGATAGATTCAAGTACGTGTATCGTGTATTAGGTTGTTGTAGTAGTAGTAGCACATGAAGTAAAACACAGTCGTAACGGTAACAATGATAAGGGAAGAGCTACCGCGGAACGCGTAGCAATAATGGCCGTTGTCAATAGTCACGCATTCGGTCGGTGCCAGACGCGATGTTCGCAACGCGTATAGTATATCGCGTTTCACATTTTATAAACACAAGAAAAATTTATGCTCAACGAGAGTCAGTAGCGTCTATCGTGCCAACAGCCAGGATTGGCAATTGATCATTCGTTATGCTTGTTTTGTTTTTTTTCTTTTGCATTTTTGCATTTATCTTTGACGGTTATTCGAGTTACATATCTCGCACATGGTTGACTCGGATCGATCAGCAAATTTACCGTCCCGTGAAAAGGCAAACTAAAGATTATAATGGAATAAGAGCGCTGCGAATTGGTGGTTAGCTCATAGAAACCTGTCCGTTGGCCAGTAGTCTCTCAATGGCCGCGTTTATGTCACCGAACGTAGCGATCAAAGCTGAAACGTCAAACGGATTATTCTCGATCATACGATAAATAAGAATAGTCAAAAATGATAAATCAAATGAAATTTACCTTGTAAATTAGCATCTCGGTTGACAAAACCCATGGCCGTCAATTGTTCGAGTTGGGCTCGATAACGTTCTTCGGGCGGAGCTTGCTGACCATCGGCATCAACGCCCAGTCCCACCGAGGATATCTGATCATCACCGTTGAATATTAGTTTAAAAAATAAAAGTTATAAGTTTTATCACGCACACACATGGATACGCGTACGTGAAAATAATTATGTCACCATTCTAGCCATAAACTGGGAGAGCACGTTTTGTTGATTGCTATCGGCTGTTTGACCACCGGCCGAAGGATTTGGCGTTGAAGCTCCGGTAGCGGGTGTCGTTGCGCTTCCCGTCGGAGGCGGTGTGAGTCCCACTCCCATACTATCGACAGAGATGGAAGTATTTATCGATGGTTGTTGACAAACGTATAGTTTTCTTATTATTATTATAATAAAGAGAGAGCGGCGTTATACCTTCCGACAAACTCCGGGGCGACCGTTCGCAGTTGTTCCATACCCTGCTGTATCTGCATCATTGCCGCCAATGCATCCGGATTGGTAACGACGTTCTGTATCTGTGGATTTTGCATTTGAGTGATAAAATGTGGCAACATTGCTCTCATTTGTTCCTGCATCTGAGGATTCGACCTGACGTATGGATTCGCTTGGAGAATGCTGTTGGCGATGGCGGGATCGGCGGCCATCGCGTCGATCATCGATCTCGTGTACGGGGCATTGAGCATGTCTCGCATCAGTTGCGGATTTGCCATCATTTGAGCGGCTAGATTTTGCATTCCCGAATCCATGAGACCACCACCGCCACCGCCACCGCCACCGCCACCCTCACCCACCGATGGGGTTTGATTTGGTGCGGTTTGTCCGGGTTCCGCAGAATCCGGATTCCACGGATTGGGCAGAGGATCGCGATTTTCCTGTCCCTGTTGCGGATTTGGGGCTCCGTCGGCCGTGTTGCTGTTTCCCACCAACGCCGCGAATGGATTTCGCTCGTTGGCGGCGGCGGCCAACATCGGTTCTTGAATCTCTCGATACATGCGCCGCAACGCGCTGTGACCGCCCGGAATGCTTTCTAAATTTGACAGAGCGCGATCGTGCGAACGCATCAATTCTTGCAACATGGAAGGATTGCGAGCCAACTCCAGTGTTTGCCTGAAATTACGTTTATTTGTTTTTTCTCATTGATTTTTCACAATTTATTATTGCAATTTATATAACATTAGTTTATTACCTCAACAATTCCGGATTATTCAACATGTGACTGATTTCCGGATTGCGCTGCATCAGTTCCTGCATCTGAGGATTGGCCGATACCAACATGCGCATATTTTCCGGATTATTAACCATACTCTGAACCAAAGGACTGTCGAACACTTGACGCATCGTCTCGGGATTGGACATCAACTCTCTCTGCATATTCTGTTGCAGGTCCATAAAGTTGGGAGATCCCAGACCCAAAGATTCCAATCCCGCCAGGCCTCCCAAGCCGCCCAGACCGAACGGATTGGGGCCAATGTCCGCTGTCCGATATAAATTATAAATTAAAACATTATCCAAGACGGATGAATTTGTTTTTTTGTTTCATATTCATCGTAGAAATTACCGGCGGGTCTGGAAGCGGGCGCCGATCGGGCGCCGCTCTCTTGTTCGGGGCCCCGAGGCGCTTTAACCACCAAATGCACGGTCAAACCGTCTTTGACGTTGTGAGATCCCAGAGTTTCGTGATCCTTCATTATCTTACCGGCAAATATGAGACACAGCTGTTCCGGTTGAGCATTGAATTTCTTTGCGACTGCATTTTTAAACTGCGTATATGAAAAAAAAGTGTTGAATTACTATGAAATGATAAGGATAAATAATTGTGTGGGTTATTACGCGGGGGTTAAGTAGAAATGGTTGGAACGCGATCGATGGCGAGTTTGATTATTTGTGTAAAATTGCCGCTCACGTTCTTTATAGTCGCGTCTTCCTCGATCTCGATGCTCTGTTTTTCCTTTGGTGTTTTTATGAAAATGGTTATTTTTTTCGGTGTCTCCTGGCCTTCTGCCATCTTGAAGTCGTCGATGACTCGTTAGTTTGCGCGATCCAGTCACAAAGTATATTTTCCGGACGTGCTTGACTCGTCCAACCCCACCGACACGTCCAAGTCCAAACCACGGTCAGAGATGAGTTGGGAGATGTCTGACGGAGGCCTTTTCCGTGTACGCGATGGGCGACAGTGCGAACCTAGTGGCGAAATTCGAAAGTTGGAGTTGCCCCTCAGTGCTGATGCTGCTCAGCCAAGCAATCCCGGGCGCTCATCGGATTGCGCTCGCGCGCACGCAGTGGACGTGGATCAGCGCCACGGCCGTGGTGCGGCGAAATTGGAAAGTTGGAGGTGCCCCCGTCAGTGCTGATGCTGCTCAACCAAGCAATCTCGGGCGCGTTTCATATTGCGGTCGCGCGCACACCAGTCAGCGTGAATAAACGCCTCGGTGTGGCACAGTTCGGAACATAGCATCACTCCGACGGACGGTCTACAGATCCTAAGCCAACCGGCAAATTACCGACGCAGTCGATCGATATTTGATATAGCTCGCGCGTACGTGAATGCTTGTGGATGACGGCTTCGGTTGGGAGCATTTTTTTGCCGTTTCGCGTCTCGTTCGCGACAATCCAGTCGCGCGTTGCGCTTACATTGTAGCTATGTGTTTACCAGGCTCTCTCGCACCACCGTTATCTTCAATTAGCACCTGCTCACTTGGATTCCGTCTTTCTCATTGCATGAGGTCTACTGCATATTTATATATATATATATATATATATATATATATATATATATATATATATTTATTTATATATATATATCTTTGAGGCATGAACCGTTATATCATATCGCGGAGATATGGCAACGATGTGATCTCATGGTTGCCGAATCTCCGCACCATCCGAACAGCTGTCGGCGAGAATCCGCAAAATCGTGTTTCGCTGAGAAATACATACGAGGGAGAGCACGGGTTTATCGGAAATGCTCGGGACAACTCGGCTTTCTACGCCGAGATAGCAGACGTATGTGCGTTGAGACTGGCTCGCGCCGGTAATGAACGTAGCCTTCTGATTGGCCCGCTCTGCGCATGATCGGACCGGAGGCGGGAGATGCGAATGTGAACATATAGACGAATAACCTCAAACGCAGTGTCAGAAAGTTATAAACTCTTTCTGTCACATTCGCATCTCCCGCCTCCGATCCGATCATGCGCAGAGCGGGCCAATCAGAAGGCTACGTTCATTACCGGCGCGAGCCAGTCTCAACGCACATACGTCTGCTATCTCGGCGTAGAAAGCCGAGTTGTCCCGAGCATTTCCGATAAACCCGTGCTCTCCCTCGTATGTATTTCTCAGCGAAACACGATTTTGCGGATTCTCGCCGACAGCTGTTCGGATGGTGCGGAGATTCGGCAACCATGAGATCACATCGTTGCCATATCTCCGCGATATGATATAACGGTTCATGCCTCAAAGATATATATATATAAATAAATATATATATATATATATATATATATATATATATATATATATATATATATAAATATGCAGTAGACCTCATGCAATGAGAAAGACGGAATCCAAGTGAGCAGGTGCTAATTGAAGATAACGGTGGTGCGAGAGAGCCTGGTAAACACATAGCTACAATGTAAGCGCAACGCGCGACTGGATTGTCGCGAACGAGACGCGAAACGGCAAAAAAATGCTCCCAACCGAAGCCGTCATCCACAAGCATTCACGTACGCGCGAGCTATATCAAATATCGATCGACTGCGTCGGTAATTTGCCGGTTGGCTTAGGATCTGTAGACCGTCCGTCGGAGTGATGCTATGTTCCGAACTGTGCCACACCGAGGCGTTTATTCACGCTGACTGGTGTGCGCGCGACCGCAATATGAAACGCGCCCGAGATTGCTTGGTTGAGCAGCATCAGCACTGACGGGGGCACCTCCAACTTTCCAATTTCGCCGCACCACGGCCGTGGCGCTGATCCACGTCCACTGCGTGCGCGCGAGCGCAATCCGATGAGCGCCCGGGATTGCTTGGCTGAGCAGCATCAGCACTGAGGGGCAACTCCAACTTTCGAATTTCGCCACTAGGTTCGCACTGTCGCCCATCGCGTACACGGAAAAGGCCTCCGTCAGACATCTCCCAACTCATCTCTGCCACGGTCGACGTTTCTCCCCACCCTAATTATTTTACTCCACCGCCACCGCCACCGCCGCCGCGTACGTAGCAATCGACAATTTTATTATTATTTTCTTTCTCGATTACGCTCTATCTGTGTGATATACGCTTTATTTCTCACGTATGTACATATATTCCAATGTTGTATACCGCTGCCGCAAGCAGGAACATCGTCTTTTTCATTCACTGCTGCTTCGACTGTACCGAACTATACGAACATAATGTCGAAGAGACGGAGGGGAATCGACAACCAGCGACGAGTGCAATCAGAGTTTAGTAGGGAGATCTGTACACGAGTTCCGAATTTCGCCACACCACGGCCGAGGCGTTCGTGTTTATGTCTGAAATGTTCCGGAGTTTGCTTTTGGCTCAGCATCATCGGCATAAAGCAGTTCGGAATTTCGCCATTACGTTTTGCGCCCAACTATATTTGGATACCCGGAAAAAACCTCCGATATACATTAATCTCCAACTAATCTCTGATCACAAACTCACTCGAGATGATAGACGCCCGCAAGTCGTCAGCACCGACGGAACGCTTGTAGCGGCGGTCGGTAAGACAGTTACAGCCACCGACCTCGATTCAAACCCCCGCGAGCGGCGGCTAGGTATGCGAGGTTTAAAAAAATGAAAAAAATAGTGATAGTGACAATGATGAGATGAAATGGGAATGAAAGAGTAGTAAATTTTCTTTTATTACGATTAATTAAATACAGTTGACGTAGCTGTAAGGGATTATATGTTAACGCTTATAGGCTAGAGGATCCTGAATGTTTAGCGTCCGCAACGATTGCGAGAAAGATAGCGCTATGGTTCTGGACCTTCGTGATGATGTTAAGACTGATTCAGACCACATTTTCCACTGGACAATCCATTTTCCGTCATTATGGCCGTTAAGCCTTCGAACATTGGACGGATTGCTCGTTGGTTTGCCACGGTAGATCTGGCATAACAATCGTACAGTGCCGTCGCTTCGGGGATACAATCGATGTTTGTCGTATCTGCGATATCAGAAGTCACACGAGAAATATCATTTTCCATTGTAATAATATTATCCGCCGTACGAACAAGTTTCATAATAACGCAGTCGAGAATCGTATCGGATGGTATTTTATCTTTTCCATTGTTTTCACAGTCGAGGGCCGCGTTGGATATCCAACCCCACTCTTCCCAATCGTCGTTATAGTCTATCCTCAGGTTGTCCAATTGCTGTGTAAGTAACAAGCGGTATCTGGAATAATTACAGGACGCACGATGACACACGTTGATTTTAATCCATATGAAGATTATAACCACCAAGAATTATTAGTGCGGTATATATTGAAAAAGAAAAAAATATATAAAAATAATGACTGACCTCCATTGCCATGGATTTCTGCCAAACTTAACCTCGTGCAATCCGTGGAGCATCGGCAACATTGAATAATCGATAGTTTCCAATTGATTATAATCAAAGTATAAACGTTGCAAAGTTGGAAATCGTTGCAGTTGATAGAAGGAAGAGTCTATCGTCGTAATATCATTGAAGGAAATATCGAGATGTTCAAGTCTGTACAAGTTGACGAACGAATCACCGTTTATCGTGGTCAACTTGTTTTCACGCAGGACCAATGTTTCCAGAACATACAAATTGAAGAAACCTTCGGGTTGGATGGATTTTATAGCGCATCTCAGAAGATGCAATTTTTTCACCGTTGTTCCATATTCAATGAAACTGTAGCTGCGTGCGATGAGTATGAACGAATGATTAGAATAATTATTTGTGAATGAAAACTCGCGCAAAACTGTTTCGAGACGACAATTATTATGAGTAAAAAAAAAAGCGTTACCGTTGTATCGTATTAATCGTAGAATCGTCAATGTAGATGGAAGTTACATTTTCCGGGATGTTCTGTATGTAACGAACAAGCTTGGTCAATCCTATGCAGTTGAATCCAATGTTACCGCTTGTTGCGGTAAATGATTTGCACTGTCCATCTCCATTTATCTCAGCTATGCAATTAATCAAAAAAATAAAGACAAGCAATTTCGCACGGATTGACATTACAACAATTATTATTTATGTATTATTATATTCTTATAGACTGCTGCTTGCTTCTGCTGCTGCGGCCGTTGATACTAACACTGCTACTGCGAACTCGCATGTACCTCACTAGGCGATACAAGCGTCCGTCATCCGCTGTCCTATCAGGAACTATCATGATCCCGGTCGTTTCTTCTTCCGTTTGGTTTTTTCGATAATGGAAATATCATATTCGAAGCACATCCGTCATGTGCTTTCCACGTACAATTCTATGTTATTGGCCACATCTCCATTCAAGTTTCGTTGATAAGATGTCGGTAACACTCTAATTATAACTCAAAAAGTTTTATAATTGGAGGCTCCTCGTTTTCAATGTGTTTGCTTATGAAAACTGTGTTTTACCGTGATTACTGTTGGATCTCCGATGGCCACCAGAGTTTTGTCTTATTGTAAAGATTATTCGACGATTTTTGGGTTATAAGGGTTCCTTGGGTCACCCGGAATTTATTGCAGGGTTATTTCGGTTCTCCGAGCCACCTGGAACCTATTTCTTGGTTCACTGGGTTCTCCGAGCCACTTGGAACCTATTCTTGGGTTCTTTGGGTTCTCCGAGCGACCTGGAACCTATTTTTGGCTTCTTTGTGCCCTCCGGATCACCTGGAACCTACCTTTGGGTCTTTTGGATTCACTTGTAATGTATTTTCGGGTTCCTTGGGTCCTGGGACCACCCGGAATTTATTTTTGGGGTCTTTGGGTTCTCCGCGGCCCCTGGAACCCATCTTTGGGTTCTTTGGGTTCTTTGGGTTCTTTGGGTTCTTTGGGTTCTTTGGGTTCTTTGGGTTCTTTGGGTTCTTTGGGTTCTTTGGGTTCTTTGGGTTCTTTGGGTTCTTTGGGTTCTTTGGGTTCTTTGGGTTCTTTGGGTTCTTTGGGTTCTTTGGGTTCTTTGGGTTCTTTGGGTTCTTTGGGTTCTTTGGGTTCTTTGGGTTCTTTGGGTTCTTTGGGTTCTTTGGGTTCTTTGGGTTCTTTGGGTTCTTTGGGTTCTTTGGGTTCTTTGGGTTCTTTGGGTTCTTTGGGTTCTTTGGGTTCTTTGGGTTCTTTGGGTTCTTTGGGTTCTTTGGGTTCTTTGGGTTCTTTGGGTTCTTTGGGTTCTTTGGGTTCTTTGGGTTCTTTGGGTTCTTTGGGTTCTTTGGGTTCTTTGGGTTCTTTGGGTTCTTTGGGTTCTTTGGGTTCTTTGGGTTCTTTGGGTTCTTTGGGTTCTTTGGGTTCTTTGGGTTCTTTGGGTTCTTTGGGTTCTTTGGGTTCTTTGGGTTCTTTGGGTTCTTTGGGTTCTTTGGGTTCTTTGGGTTCTTTGGGTTCTTTGGGTTCTTTGGGTTCTTTGGGTTCTTTGGGTTCTTTGGGTTCTTTGGGTTCTTTGGGTTCTTTGGGTTCTTTGGGTTCTTTGGGTTCTTTGGGTTCTTTGGGTTCTTTGGGTTCTTTGGGTTCTTTGGGTTCTTTGGGTTCTTTGGGTTCTTTGGGTTCTTTGGGTTCTTTGGGTTCTTTGGGTTCTTTGGGTTCTTTGGGTTCTTTGGGTTCTTTGGGTTCTTTGGGTTCTTTGGGTTCTTTGGGTTCTTTGGGTTCTTTGGGTTCTTTGGGTTCTTTGGGTTCTTTGGGTTCTTTGGGTTCTTTGGGTTCTTTGGGTTCTTTGGGTTCTTTGGGTTCTTTGGGTTCTTTGGGTTCTTTGGGTTCTTTGGGTTCTTTGGGTTCTTTGGGTTCTTTGGGTTCTTTGGGTTCT